>VMDO01016625.1:0-47320 GCA_007922755.1 Pedetes capensis
GAAAGATTAAAAATAAGTGACTTTACTATTCAACTCAATAAGTTGGAAAAAATAAAATGTAAACTCAAAGAAAAGTGAAGGAAATCATAAAGAAGAATCAGAAGATAATTTTAATTCTCCCCTCAAAATAGTATCAATAAACAAATTTTTTTCTCTGAAAAATTAATATAATAGACATGCCTCTGGTAAGAAGATAAATGGAAATTTTTTTGTTTTGTTTGTATTATACAATGCATTGTTGTTGTTGTTGTTAGGTGCTATCGAGTTGGTATCCGACTCATAGCAACCCTCATAGGGTTTTCAATGGCTGACTGTTTCGGGATTGCCTTGGAAGTGGATTGCCAGGACCTTCTCCCATTTTTTGCAGTGCTGGAAATTGAACTCAGATCCTCAGAGACTGCAGTGCAGTGCTCCACCCACTGAGCTAAATCCCAGTATTTTAAATATATGTATGTATAAAACATATACATTTATATAAACCTAAGTCTGTCAACTTGTCGAGCTGTGGGGACTTGTGTCTTGTTGCAATGCTGAAAGCTATGCCACCAGTATTTCAGATAATAGCATGGCCACCCACGGTGGACAGCTTTCAGCTGAGCTTCCAAAATAAGACAGGTCTAGAAAGAAGGACCCAGCAGCCCACTACCAAATGAACTAGCCATTGAAAAGCCTAGAAATAGTAAAAAAGCACTGTCAAATATAGTATGAAAATGAGCCTTTCAGGTTGGAAGGCTTTCAAGAGACGACTGAGGGAGAGTTGCCTTCTCAAAGTAGAATTGACCTTAATGATGGGAATGGAGTAAAGCACCTGGAACCCCCATTTGCTGGTGTGGTATGACTTAAACTAAGAAGAAGCATAGTAACTGTATCAATGGACTCAAATATAAAAAAATATGAGATGTACGTACATCACAGTGTTGGGTAGTGTTTCGTTCTGTTATCCAGAGGGTTGCAATGAGTGAGATCTCAGTCGACAGCACCTAACAACAACAAATATAAAATCTCAAATAAAATTATTTACCAACAGAATTTACTAGCCAAAACCATGCTATGAACAAGTGGTCTCTTTTCCAGATACACTACATGATTTAACATTCAAAAAGCCTACTAAGGATCTTGCAGGACAAGATGGAACCCATCTTCTTTCATTTGTAGGACCCGAGAATGCCTATGAGAGTCAGCACTTCTAAGTGACCCTTCAACTTACATCTTTTCTTTGTCCCAGTCAGTTCCAAATTGCCTTTGCCGAAAAGATATAGGAAAGAGGAAACCATTTCATGATGTTCTTTGGGAGTCATTTGACAAAGGGAGAGCACATATTTTAGGACAACCAGTTGGAGACTCCTGATGGGTCCTCTTATTAGAGCGAGGGAGCTAAGAGCTCCAATTTCCAAAAGAGTAGTTCATGCAGCCTCTTATGCTGGGCTTTTTTGAGAGAGGAAGAGTCCTTTAGTCTCCCACTATTTGTAGGCCACTGTGGTGTGTAGGAATAAAGCCAGTGTTGACATCACTGGAATTTGGAACAATACTGTATCTCATTTGGCTGGCAATGAGGGCAAGTGAGGTTAGTTAGTTGGTAAAAAATAAATGTCAAACACAGGCTTCTCCTTTATATCTTAAAAGATGCTATAACAAGCTGGGTAAAATTCAACACCCACTAAAATTAAAACAACAGAAACAAAACAAAATCTGTGGAAAACTACAAATACTAAAGAATTTTCTAAACTTGATAAAGGGTATCTACGAATAATCCAGCCTGCAGCCACACCACTGTGGCATCTGATTCTGTTAGATCTTAGAAGCTAACCAGGGTCAGGCCTGGCTAGTATTTGGATGGGAGACCGCCTGGGAACACCAGGTGCTGTAGGCTTGGGAGAAGTATGGATTGCAACTACACATCAACAAAACAAAAATCTGTACAGGTAGGTCAGTATGCAACTTCACAATAAAAGGAAAAAAGATTGAGGTTGTCCATGATTTTGCTTTACTTGGTTCTACAGTCAACACCCACAGAAGCAGCAGTCAAGAAATCAAAAATCACATTGGTGTGAGAAAAGCTATGGCAAAAGATCTCTTTAAAGTATTGAAAAATAATGATGTCACATTGAAGACAAAGATGCCTGACTCATGCCATAGTATTTTCAGTTGCATTATATGTTTGTGAAAGCAGGACATTGAACAGGGGAGACAGGAAAAGAATTGATGCTTTTGAATTATGGTGCTGGAGACGTTAATTGAATATACCATGGACTGCCAAAAGAACCAACAGTTCTGTCCTAGAGGAAGTACAACCAGAGTGCTCCTTGGAAGCAAGGATGGCTAGACTGTGTCTGAGATATTTTGGACATGTAATCAGGAGGGACCAATCCCCGGAGAAAGACAACACGTTTGGGAGAGTGGCAGGTCAATGAAAAAAAGGAAAACCCTCCACCCAATGGATTAACATGGTGTCTGCAACAATGGGCTTAAACATAAATAAGATTGTGTGCCAGGCACAGAATCAGGGAGTGTTTTGTTCCTCTGTTCATAGGGTCGCTATGAGCTAGACTCGACTCAATGGCACCTAACAATCACAACAAGCAATAATCCATACTAAGCAATAAAATAAACAATAAAAGCATATGTTTCAGAATATAAGAATTAAAATTTTCTTTATTCATAAGTCAATATGATTATCTACAAGGAAAATAAAGGAGAATTATATACAAACAAGCAAGAAGGCTTAGAAATCATACTGGATTTCAGGTTTATATATAAGGATCAGCTACATTCCTGCATGCCAACAAGTACTAATTATAAAACATAATAAATCAAAAGAAAAAAACCATAAGGTTATAGATGAGCCCAATAAAGCATATAATGAAAAATAAAACTATTTGAAAATATAAAATTATGTTTAAATATATGGAAACACCATTGTGATAGATGAGATAATAGTTGTATTAATCTAAATAATCAACTGTGATTTTAATAGAATATCATCAAAATTATAAATTTGACTTTCTCTTTCTTATTCTTCATGCTCTTTTCCTCTCTCTCTCTCTCCTTCACTATTTCTTTTTTAATTCTGTCCCTACCCCTTTGTGGAACTTGGCACATAAGCTAGAATTCAAGCAAAATAAGCAAAGACCAAGGCTAGCTAAGATGATTTTGTGGAACATCTGAGAACAGCCCTTTTAGATATTGGCATGCATTTTTAAGCATAGTACAGACATAGGTTTAATCAAATGAAATGAAGCGAAATAAATGACCCCCAAATAAACACATGGATATGGTAGAAATAGCATCACAAATCAGTGGTTGTGTGTATTAGTCAGCTGTCATCACTGTAGCAGAAAAACCTACCTAAACCAATTTATGGGGGAAGAAGTTTGTTGAGAGCTCATGCTTGGAGATTCAGTCCATATGACAGCAGGGCAGGCATGGCAACATGGCCTGTGGTAGACAACTTCATAGCATGGTAGACCAGAAACAGAGAGAGCCATGCCTTGGGACTGAAGGGAAAATTCTCCAAAGGCCCACCTTCCGAAGTTCCACAACCTCCCAGAATAGTGCCACCAGCTAGAGACCAAACAACATGACCTTTCAGGGACAGTTTAGGTTTAACCATAACATTGTGAATGAAATTTTAATAAGTAGGACAATTCATTATCAATAATGAAGAAGATAAAAGTTGATTCTTACAAATTAAATAAGAAACCATTAGTCTGAGGCTATGTACTTGGAGTTCCCGTATAACAAACTGTAATCCAATTTAACATATAAACAAATCAAAACCTAAATTAGTACTAGTGTTTTAAATAACAAATAGCTAAGTTTCAGCCAGTAACAAATAGCTGAGTTGCAGCCAATCACAGGCAGCCAACTCATCCCATCATGCCCAAATATGGCAAATGCCTACCTGTAGTTAATCAGGTGATTACTTTGCTTCCTGGATTGATCTATTAAATCTCATTGCTCATACTGCTGGGGAAACTCCCTAAACCTCGTGTAGTTATGAGTGATCACGACTTTTTCTTTGACTAAGTAAGCTCTTTTAAATTTAATTTGTCTGAAGTTTTTCTTTTACAATATGATACACAGAGGCTGAGGTTGCAGCTCAGTGGGGTAGTACTTGCCTAGCATGTGCCAGGCCCTGGATTCAGTCCCTAGCACTGCAAACAAACCAATAAAAAACAAAGAAAATAAAACTACTCATACGTGAAAATAAATTCCACTTTTGTAAAATGCCAAAAATATGAAAAATAAAGCTTTAGATGTACTAGAAGAAAATATAAGTGAATAATTTTATTCATCATGGTGAGGAAAGACATTAAAATTAAGAACTTTTATATGGCAAAATACAACATAGTTGAATTAAAATATAAGCTGCTGGAAAGGATATTTGCAATTTATATGGATAAAATATTAATATGCAGATTAATCTTACATAATTCATATGGCAAGTAAGATATTAATATCCCTATAAGAAAGACAACAACTCTGATAATTAAGTGATTAATGGATTTCAACAGATCATTCACATAGAAGAAAGACAAGTGCAGGCACAGAGGTGTTATTCTTTAGTCTTGATACTGAATTGATAGATAGGTGAGGCAGGACAAATAAGAAAGGGAAATGAGGGTACTGGGAGATAAATATTCAAGTAACAATTATAGGATAACTATGAGATAAAGTGAGATCAGCTGAACAGATTAATGGTTCATTGGAAAAAATGAATCAAATAGAGTAAATGAGCAAATGAGAATGAAGATATGAACACATGGCTGTGTTTACCCTATAGTGAAAGAATGAACTCATACCAGTTAAGATTGTAGAGGTTTGATAAATCATAATGTCTAAGCCCAGAGTTTGTCCATGAAGGTGGTAAAGAGAAGGGAGAGAAGGTCATTAGGCTAGAAAAGGTCAAGGGGTTACAGACGAATCTACTAAATATTAAAAGTGCGAGAATTACAGCCAGGTATGGGATAAAGTAGTACTTAAAAATTCACCATCTTGAACCAGGTTCAGTGGCACATGCTTGTAATACCAGCGACTTGGGAGGCAGAGACAAGAGGATTGCAAATTCGAGACCAGAGGCAGTTTGTAATTTAGCAAGACCTTGTCTCAAAAGAGTAAAAAAATGGGCTGGGAGTGCAGTGCAGTGGTATAGCACTTGCAAAGCATGAAAGCACCAGGCCCTGGGTTCAACCCCAGGCCCTGGGTTCAACCCCCAGTACTACACACACACACACACACACACACACACACACACACACACACACACACACAATTCACCATCTTATTTGACCTAATTTCCATTAGAACCCGCAATGGAAAAATAAGAATACAAAATCTTTGTCTTTTTTTCATCAAACTGAATAAGTAAATTTTTCCTTGTGTACTAGACTTCAAGTTAATATATGTAGCAAATTGAATTAACACAAATAATTATAGTCATGGATCATTTAATGACAAAGACAGGGATGAGAACAGTATCTTAGGTGATTTTGTCATTGTACAACCATCGTAGCGCATGCATGCACAAACTAAGACGGTAGTGATGCCACTAGCTGACAATCTTATGGGACTATCATAGTGTATGCAGGCTGTTGTTGATGGAAATGTCATTATGCGGTATATAACTGCATTCTGTTTGAGAATGAAAAAACATGTAAAAGTATCAGCCTCTTTATTGAGATGAGATAGAATATAGTATGAATTCATCAACTCTCACCCTAAAATGGGTCAAACTTCATAATTTTTCTCTTTGACCTCTATAAACTACTTTATTACTAATTGATCTTCTATCATTTTTTAATGCCATTCCTTATGAAGAAAATTACCTCCAGAAAAAGCATTACTTTTCTTCGTGTTTTATATATCCTTCTCATGATTTGGTTAAGCAGTAACCCAAGTTTCAGTTGTCTTTTGTACTCTTTGCATGCTTATTATTGGCTACTGAAACTTAAAATCAATTCTAAAGCATTCTCCATGGCCCGATGAGCTCATGCAGGCTGAAAGCAGACTATTTAGAGGCTGTGATAATTGATGGGGATTGTGGTTGTGCTTTAAGATACACTGCCTGTCCTACTCCACACACTATCACGTGTCATCTTAGTTAGTTATGTATGTCCCAACAGCTGACAAGCAATGATATGCTTAGTGAAACTTTAAACAGAGCATGGAGGCTTTTGAAAACATTGTATGTCACTGGCACCAGCGGTGCTTACAATCCCTAAGTACCCTCATCACAGTGGTGTCGAGAGCACACAACTGAGACTTGGGATTCCTGAGTTCTGATTCTGGCTGGCTTCCCACCAGCTTTGTACCCAGGGCCAGCTCACTCAGGCTCCCTGCGCTTTATCTGTAGAAGGTTCCTAATGACTTCAAAAATAACCAGATTATGTGAATTGTGTTGGCAATGTATTTTTAAGAAGTCAGAGGAAATCAGTACAAGTTCAATGCATATGGAAGTATTCAGGAGCTGCCCAAAATGGATTGAAAAGTATGTTCTAACTCAGTTGATGCACTGTTACATTGTTCATTCAGCATTCTCAATTTGCTTGTTTTAACTGTAGGTGGATGTTTTCAGAGTTGGAGCACTGCCTCCTTGCAGGCATAATTTGAGGCATCCTAGAGTTTTTAAAAAGGTATAGTGTTTTGAAATGTAAAATAATTACTTGTGGATTGGCCATGCTACTTTATGATATGTTAAATATAGTCATGTGCCCCATAATGATGTTTCGGTCAACAATGCTTTGGTCAGGGATAGACTGCATTTACAATGGTGGTCTCATAGATCATATTGTGTGGTCATCCCATAGCTACCGTGGCTTGTCTCAATGCACTCTCTGATGTTAGCATAAGGGCAAAGTTGCTTAATGACACATTTCTCAGAATTCCTATCATAAAGATACTCATGACTGTATATTGTTGTTGTTGTTATGTGCCATGAGTTGATCTGACTCAGTGACCTCATATGGTTTTCAGTGGCTGGTTGTTTCAGGAGTATTTTGGGAGTGGATTGCCACGTCTTTCTCCCATTTTTGTGGTACTAGGGATCGAACCTGGGTCCTCAGAGAGTGCAGAGCTAAACCCCAGCCCGTGACAGTATATTAGGAAAATTTAATAAGGAGCTATTGCTTTCACTTCCTACATAATTTTAGATTAATTCCATACAGTATATGCTAAAGGCATGGTCACCAACCCATGGCAGTGTTGGGAGATGATGGAATCTTTAGGAGGTGGGGCCTGGTGGAAGGAAGTTAGGTCATTGGGAGGCAAGTCCTTGAAGGGGAGAGTAGGATTCAGTCCCTTCTTCTTTCTGTCTCGGCTTTCTGGACAGCCTGAGGGAAACAGACATCATCTGCTACTCTCTCCCACCATGATGTACTTTTCTGCTATAAACCCAAAGCAGCACAGCCAAGTGCTTGTGGACTGAAACTTGTGAAATCATGAGGCAAATTAAACATTTCCTCCTTATAAGTTTATTTGTCTCAAGTATTTGTTACAGTAAGGAAAGTTGACTAATATAGTTGTTAATTAATAAAAAGAATTTAATTGTACCCTCTCTGAAATACTGAAATGAAAACTATGTAGTAAGGTGGAACTGCATTCATTTCTGTGATTTTTGTCTAATCATTATTATCATTATTTTGAGAAATCCTAGCCACCCCATTGAAAAAGTGAAAAATGTTAGGTTTACTAGTAGGTTTTTATGTAGCATTATTTAGAATTATTACAATTAACATCTTTCTTGAAGAAAGCAGTGGGGAGAGGGCTAATTTCCAAAAAACTGCATAGGTTTCAGCCATCTTATAAGTTAGGTAGTTTGGGTTTATAGTCTTAGTTCATTCATGACAGGTATCTGACCATCGGAATTCCCAATGGCCTTCCTTATCAGAAAGTATCAATGTTCACCAAAAAGAGAATAATGGATACTCTTTGGGTTTATTTGTGAATGACAAACCAGGAAGGGAGAAATACAGTGAAAAGAGCTGAAATTTTCAGACTGCATATGTTATTTCCCAGAATCTTGAGACTGCCTACATTTTAAATTTTGAGATATGAAGTGATGAAGCCTTAAAGAAAACATTATTTCCCTATATTACTTTTTATTTCAATTTAGGAGAAGTTCAGATTGCTAGCATTGGCATCCAATGTAGACTGGTATTTAATCTCAACATATGTCACTGAATGAAGACATTTGCATGTGTGACATCAAGATGCACACCATGCTCCATCCTATATTTACAGACATCATAAATCAAAACATAAATCACATATTTTACTATAAAACAAGTCAAAATACTTATTGAACCTATGTGATAGTGTTTGTGGTAAAAATTCAACTTGTCAATAAACAAAAACATCCAACAATGATTGGAACCCACTGCAAGCAAGCAACATTTCAGATCCCCCCTGGTCTTTTTAATTCTAATTGGCATTCAAGAAATTTGTTATATAAATGAATCTTCACCAGGAATCTCATTATGCATATTAATATTTATCTAAAGGTGAAGAATTCAGGGAGTATAGAATCTCATTTTCCCTGAGAATTACCTTTCAATTATTCACCTTTATACAAAGGCCAAATAAAACACTAGCTCAGATATTTTGTGAATGTGAGCTGTCAAGTTCTCCCCTACTCTTCCCGAACTGTATCTTCCATTCCATTCCTCTGTTTTAATTCTGGTTGGCATATCAGATACCAGTGCAAGAGGCTATTTAGACAAAAACTGATTTACTAGTCAAAAGAACTTTGAGACTACTTTTATTATCATATTAATGCACTAGTCCAGGAATATGGCAGAAGACACTGTGTGGCAGAGATCAGCCAGCGATGCTCCAGTGTTAATCCAAGTACACCTTTCTAATTGTTCATTCCCATCAGAGCATGTCAGTCAGCTTCTGTCCCCTGGGAGTGTATTTTTCTTGCCAATTAAACAATAAACAGTAAGCCTGTTTGGATATTTTGGTTACCCTGGGGAGGGAAATATCGCATGTGAACAAAATGCATCACTATTAATTCAGGCTGAAACACTGAGATGATCACTTCCTCCCATTTCCAGAACATACCTTTATATTGCAAGTGTTCTGTGGCTCTTGGCTTTAATAATATAGTGATGCTCCTAGGGATGACAAATAGTAAGGGTATATCATAAGCATTTTTCAAAGACTGACTAATTTAAAAACTTGTGCATTTATTTTTGCCAGTAAAAACTTTGACTCACCAAGTTCTTGGCATTCCTGTCCAGGATTTTGGTAGACAATATCAGTTTCTATACAGAGAAGAGATAGATCCTTGTTCTAGCCATGTATATTTTGAAAATCAAAGACTCGGTTATTTATCATCTAATGAAAGAATTATCCTACCTCTTAGGATTTTAATCAAATGGGGACAGTGATAATAGCCATTGACTAGCATTTGACTTTATGCTAACTGCTGCAAATTGCTAATAAAGCTAACTAAAATCTGGTTCCTTACATGTATTCATGTATATAAATTGTTTCTTTCAAATTTGTCACAATCCACATATTTTTGTTATAATACTGTTTTATATTGAAAATGGAAAGACTTTACAATTATACTTTCAATTTTTAATTTTTTTATTATAAGTTGCTAAATGTGATGACAAATCAAGTGCAGCTGTTCAGAATTGAGTTTGGCTTAAACAAAGAAGGGAGTTATTGCTTTCTCACAAAGTATAAGTCTCAAATGGACTGGTCCAAGGTTTATGTGGTGGCTCCATGATGTCATTGGGTACTCAACCTCTCTCTAGTTCTTTCTTCTGCCATCTTTAGCATGACAACCACCTCTTGCTCAAAAGAAAGATGTTGGTGCTCTACCATCAACAATTTCAAGGAGAAAGGGAAAGGAATAGGGAAAGGGGGGAGGAAATGTTACCTTATTCCAGCTATTCTGCTTCCATTAAAGACCTTCCATAGTTGCAATACTCCTACCTTGACTCCAGTAGCTTGACTATATCTTCACTTGGGATTATGTCCTATGACAGCCCTTAATTTGCAAGAAGGCTGAGGAATATTTACCTGGGTGTATTGCCATCCTGAGCAAAATCAGGGGATAAAGGAAAATTATGGTAGGTAGGAAGCTGGCAATCTTTGACATATCCAGAAACTCTAAATAAATTTAGAATTAATCAATAGAGTAGAGCAGTGGATGGATCTTCATACATCTTTTTCTGTCTTAGAATAAAGAAGATCTAAGCAAATAAACCATCACTTGTCTATCAGTTTGCCCTACTGTGGGGTCTTGCATGTTGCTACATTGTTGGAAGCTATGCCACTGGTATGACAGAAATCAGCAGGATCAAGTGACTGCAGCAGTAGGTTAATGGGGATCTGCCCGAAAACAAGCTGGATTCAGAAGAAGGTGTGGTACCAAGGATATTATTGCTGATGGCAGATGGATATTAGCCAAAAGTGGAGAATACCAGCAAGATATCTATCGATGTTTCATTGACTATGCAAAGGGATTTGATTGTGTGGGTAACAATAAATTTTGGATAGCATTGCAAAGTATGGGAATACCAGAGCACTGAATTGTACTCATGAGGAATCTGTAAATGGACAAGGAGGCAGTCATTCAAACAGAACAAGGAAACACTGCCTGGCTTAAAGTAAGGAAAGGTGTGTGTCAGGGCTGTATCCTTTCACCATACCTCTTCAATTTCTATGCTGAGTAAGTAATTTGAGAAGCTGGATTTTATGAAGAAAAACATGACATTGGGATTGCAGAAGACTCATTAACAACATGCATTATGCAGATGATGTAACTCTGCTTGCTGAAAGTGAAGAGGATTTGAAATATTTACTGATGAAGACCAAAGAACACAGCCTTCAGGATGGATTATTCCTCAATATCAAGAAGACAAAAATCTTTACAACTGAGTCAGTAAACAACATGATAAATGAAGAAAAGATCGAGGTTGTCCAAGATTTTGATTTATATGCTTCTACAATTAACACCCATGGAAGCAGCAGTTAAGAAATCAAAACTGCATTGCACTGCAAAAAGCTGTTGCAAAAAACTTCTTTAAAGTGTTGAAAAGTATAGACATCACATTGAAGACAAAGGTGTGCCTGACTCATGCCATGGTATTTTCAGTTGCATCATATACTTGTGAAAGCTAGATGTTGAATAAGGGAGACAGGAGGAAAACTTATGCTTTTGAATTATGGTGCTTGAGAGGAATATTGAATATAGCATGGACTGCAACAAGGACCAACAGATCTGTCCTAGAAGTGCAACCAGAGTGTTCTTTGGAAGAAAGGTTGGTTAGACTGCATCTTACATGTTTTGGATATGTTGCCAGGAGGGATCAATCCCTGGAGAATGACATCATGTTTCAGAGAGTGGCAGGTAAACCAAATAAAAGAAGACTTCCAAGTAGATGGATTGGCACAGTGTCTGCAACAATGGGCTTAAACAGAATCGGGGAATGTCTTGTTCTCTTGTACACAGAGTCGCTATAAGTGGGACTCAACTTGAAGGCAATTTAACAACAATAAAGCAAATAAACAGTGGTGGTAAGTCTAGTGTGGCCATATAGCATTTTCTTGTTGTTAGTAAGTTAGGTGTCAAGTGGGAAAACAACCCAACTCTATCTACTTATAAATCCTACTCTGGACCCAATCAGCAGTATTCTTCCAATCAGCAATATTCTCTTCCAATCAGAAATCCTGAGATGCATACCTTTATTTTGTACATATGATGTCAAAGCAATCTACTTAAACGTGACATCACCTATTGCAGGTTATTTAGACCAAAATTATTAATTATTTCAATAAATTAAACTGAGTTTATTGCAGAGTTTATATTTCATTTGTTTTGATTCTCTGTGTAACTTACTTGACATGCTAATTCTACTGGAATGTTTAGAGATATTTTTTGAAAAAATGTCATGTTTCCAGGAAGTAAACGTTTCCTTTTTCCCCCAGTTTTTTAACCAGAGGATTGGTTCCTGGCAAGACTGTTATAAGGGAAAAACAAATATCTACCTTCTCTCACTGAAAGTAATATCAATTTTATTGTTTGGTTCTTAATATTCTTTTGGCTTAGCTAGGAAAAAAAAAGATAGTTTCTTTTACAAAAGCCAATTTTCAACTGTAGCTTAAATTTACCTAATTGTTTAGGACTACCAAAAGCTTTCAAGACACATTAAGCTCATAAATTTAAAAAAGTTTACTTGACTCTTTTTCATATCAACTTCCTATCCATACAAGTTAGTTTGAACTTCTTTATCAAACTTTATTATGACATACAAATTTTTATTATACATACTTCATCTTATAAAATGCTTATTTTCTACCTCCTAATGAACACGGGCCTCCAGCCATACTACTGTGGTATCTGATCCTGTCAGATCTCAGAAGCTAAGCAAGGTCGGGCCTGGTTAGTACTTAGGAGACTGCCAGGGAATGCCAGGTGCTGTAGGTTTGGGAGAAGCACCTGGTAACCCACTCCCAAAAAAGCAATCTGCCATTGGAAATCCTATGAATAGCAGAGAAGCACTAACAATACTGTTTTGCCTGTTGTACATAGGGTCGCTATGAGTCTGATACTGACTCAATGGCACCTAACAACAACAACAATGCACGTGAGGGCTGGAGTTTAGCTTAGTTGGTAGAGCACCTGCTCTGCACTTTCTGAGAACCCTTCTGCACGTGATCCACCCTTCCCGACCCTCTATAGTGAGCTCCACATTCTTGGCCCTACCTTACTCTTTCCCACACAATTCTCTACCTCAACCCCAGTGGATTCCTGATGCTCCCTTGCTGTGCTGTGTTCATTGACAATTCTACTTCCCATCTCTTCAAGGTTCATCCTCCTGTTTTTCTAGAATGCATTCATTTCTCATGGCACCTGCAAGCCCCACACCTTCCAAAAGTCCCTCCCATGACATTTTGCACATGCGCATTTCTCTTTTCCTGAGCACCATGAATAGAAAATGCCTTTAACATGTATTTTGACCATAAATGTTTGTTGTGAGGAGTAACATGCTTTAAATCCAGCAAGTATACAATGCAATATGGAGGGGAAATACATTTAAAATAACAGAATTTCCTCTGTATTGTCTACTACAAAAATATTTATGCATATGCATCATTATTGTTTTAAAGTACAGACCTAAACAAAGTCCCTGATGTGATAAAGGAAGAGGAGAGGAACCAGGGGCATGTACACATCCTTAAGGTAAGCAGTGGCCCCTGCATTGTGTGACTGCACAGAATGCGTTGTGTGAATGACAGAAAATGAAAGATTTGAAATTGACCCACAATGGATAGATTTACTTTAAAAATATGAATTTAAGCTACATGCTAGCTTTAAGAGAATTTGAAAGAGTCCATTGAAACAAGAAGAAAGCCCAGTGTTAGATGTCTTCCCAAGATGCTGTGATTTGCCATTTAACCTAGGTAGATAAAAAATAACATAATCAAGAGTCATGGAGGAGAAACCTGTGTTCAGGAACATTTGGAATTACTTCTCAGACATTTGGGTTTGTAGCAAAACCAGAATTGTCTAAGCAAACTTATTTTGTAACATTCTGCCAAATCCCAAATGCCAGAGAATCTTGGCAGACTCCTTGATAATTCAGTCTGGCTGCTGGAAATCATTTTCTGGAGACTGGGTTTTGTAATGCTATATGCAAGAGTGTTGAAAGGAAGCAAAACTGCTCAGATTTCATCCTTTTTTAGAAAAATGCCAACAGCCAAAATATGCGTTGAATTTGACTATGGGAAGATTTTTCTTCATAATGTCTTAGGTTTTGTATGATTTTATAGTTGTATATTGAAGGTATGGTGCTATAAAGCAAAGTTTCTTTTCTATCACCTGGCCTATGTTTGAAAGGAATTAAGCTATACAAGGTAGCGCTTAGTGTTGATATGAATACATGCTGTTGCTGTTGTTGCTGTTGTTGTTAGGTGCCATCGAGTTGGTGTCCAACTCATAGAGCCCCTATGTACAACAGGTGAAACAGTATTGTTAGTAGTTCTCTGCTATTCATAGGGTTTTCAATGGCTGTTTTGGGGGGGAGGGGGTTGCTGGGTCCTTCTCCCAAGCCTACAGCACCTGGTGTTCCCAGGCGGTCTTCCATCCAAGTACAACCAGGTCCAATCCTCCTTAGCTTCTGGGATCTGATGGGATCAGAGGCCACAGTGGTACGGCTGCAGGCACGAATACACACAGCATATTATCAATGGATTAAAGCCTTTAAGGAATATTACATTCTTATAATGTTTTTATGGACCATGAAATGAAGGTAATTTCTGTAAATGTAACAGAAAATTTTCATGTTATCATCAATCAGCTATTTGGGGTCCTTTTGCTCTGCCTAGATAGAAATCATGGGTGAGCAAAGAAAAGCCCTTCAAGTGCTGGTCTTTGGCTGTGTCTGTATCCCTGGACTTTTGACAGCAGCAAGTTGAGAGCAGACAAGTGGGAGCAGCAGCTGCAAGTGGCATCTTCTAGTATTATAACTCTTACGTAGGTTGAGGTTGAGACGCCTCAGCCCCATAAGTGTTACAGCTCCTATGTAGGCCTTGGGGGCCAGGATTCCTATACTATAACCTGTTACAGCCCTTACGTAGGCCAAGGAGGTCATGCTTCCTCAACCCCTCATAACAGCTGGTGTTGTAGCTTCTGGGTGGCCTAGGTATTGGGATTTCCTAGCCCTCAATAGTGGCCAGTGTTATAGCTCCCAGGCCCAGTGTGCTGAGACCCTTGGTCCTCCTGAAGATCTGCCAGGTCTCTGAAATTCTTCCAGTCTCTCTTCTCTGGCTCTTTAAAGCCTTCTGTCTACTTCTTCTGTCCCTCTTCTTCCTGCCTTGGTCACTCTCTCAAACTGTTCAGCTGCCTCTTTTTGTTACGGCCTCAATCACAGCTGCCAACATTCAGGAAGCAGCTATTGTTGCCCTTCTGCCGCTGCCAACCACTGGTCTTGCAGCTCTGCTTCTTTTGCAGCTGTCAAGGTAGCTGTCTGCATTGCCACATTTACCACTCAGTGTGTCAGTCACTTGGCTCTGTCTTTTCAAGGCCATCTGGTGCATGTGGCCTCTCCTGTACTGCCACTGTCAGTTATGTGGTTCTCAGGTGCACTGTTGCTGATTATCAAAGCCACATGATTTCTGGCTCTGCTCCTACTGGGTGTTAGAATTGCACTAGACTGTGCTCCACTTTTGCCAATTGGCCCAAACTTTGAAGTTCCTGTGCCATTTCTATGCCCCACATCTGGGGATCAGCATGCTGGCTGCGTTGTTGTCCCACTACTCTATTGTCTTTGCTGCTGCATTGTCATCATTCTGTGGCTGCTTTATTCTTCAGGTTACCAGCTCAGCCTATTCTATTAAAAGTAGGCAAAAGAGCACTAAAGTGAAGCCTTTTATTGGGCCTAATTGGTAAAGTGCTACTCCTCACTCTTTGAGGACCTGGGTTCGATCCCCAGCACAGCAAAAATGGGTGAAGGATGTGGCAATTCACTCCTAAAGCAATCCTAAATCAATCAGCCATTGAAATCCCTGTGAGGGTTTCTATGAGTCAGACCCAATTCAATGGCACCTAACAACAACAACAACAACAAAAACAATGTTGCAACACAAGGGAGGAAGCACAGGAGGATGTTTCCTAGCTTGCTCACTGAGTGAGTTCAGTAGACTTCATATATAGCCAGAAAGGATGTTTACACTAATCACAGCAAACCTGTGATTCAAGTGAATGTTTATATTTACACCAATCACAGTATTGTCCCTTTTGCGATAATCACAGAATTGTCTCTGTTAGGCCACGAGGGAAATACTTCCCCTCTGGCTTGGGTGGAAATGGTTTCAGGGTCATCTAGAGTTCACCAAGGCTTGCAATGACAAAAAGTCCAGTGCAAACTGCAAATTGTTTGAAATAGTCACAGCTGGAGTTGCACCTTCAGGAGCTGGAGTTTGCTGCAGCTGCAATTGTCATGTGGTTTCTTCAAGGCACATGTAAAGTGTTCAAAATGGCTGGTGCTGGATAAAGGGTGGTTCAGCTCAGTGCTTAACTGACAGTCCTTTTGTTTAAGGTAGCCAGGACAGCAAGGGAGAGTCCAACAGCTGCCAGTTACAGTCAACTTTCCCTATCCCATGGCATCTTTGCTTATTTACATTTAGGAAAATAAGCATCAGAAAGTGCACTCATAAGAAGAGCAATGATAATGGTGAAAAACACCCTCTTATTGTTAACACTAACAGTGATTTTAACAGATTTACCAGTGCATTAATAATGCTTAACATCTGCTCAGCACTCCAAGGAGAGGTGGGTCCCCTGATGTCTCAATGTAGTTGAAACATGATTTTATAAGTTAAAAATCTACATAGTGTAGAAAAATATAACTTTAATTAGGAAAATTTTAATTTAATTGACCAAAATGTTTAAAAATGTTTCAGAAATTTTAATTTGGAAATGTTTTGTGAACTTGAGACCTGATTAAAAAAAAAAGTTTTCTGGCCCTCACTAAAATGGCCTAATCTTTTGATTAACATTAGTAATCCTGTGAAAACTACCAGAAACAAGATTCTTCTCTAAGGTTACTTCTGGATTAAGGAAACTTTTCTTTTTCTTTTTCTTCTCTTTCTTTCTTTTTTCTTTTCTTCTTCTTTTTTTTTTTTTTTTTTTCGGAATAGCTAATTTTGAGAAATAGGAAAGAACACAAGAACACAAAAAATCCTGAAGTATTTTATGTTACAAGTCACCAAAGATTCTTTAAAAGAATATTTAGGGTCACATTTAAAAGACAGTGAACCAGCCAAAAGCTACTACCACTATCCAGGATATACCCATTTAAGAAAAAGTAGTCATTGATTATAACAGGTTGAGTCTATATCTATGAAAAACCCGGGATTCATAATGTCCTTCAAAGAGAGGAAAGTTAAAGTATGTAAGAGCTAGTTTTAGCACAACTGAAGGAAACATAGTAGGACATATTTGAGTGAACTTTAGTTGGATATTATATTTTTCTATCAAGTATGTGGGCTGGGATTTAGCTCAGTTGGTAGAGCACTGCGCTGCAGTCTCTGAGGTCCCAAGTTCAATTCCCAGCTCCGCAAAAATGGGAGAAGGACCTGGCAATCGACTCCCAAGGCAATCCCAAAACAGTCAGCCATTAAAAACCCTATGACGGTCGCTATGAGTCGGATACTAACTCGATGGCACCTAACAACAACAACAACAACAATCAAATATGTATCTGTTTATAAAATAATGGTAGATATTTTCCTTTCTTTTTAAGTGGATGTGGACAGGCAGGAAATTTTGAGTAACCTTAATAGTTCTAGAGAAAGAAGGACTACCTTAAGAATAATAAGAGCAAATTACCCCTGGTAGTCCACACCATTATAGGGTGGAAAGAGTACCACAGCATGCGACAAACTGGTAGAATAATCTCAAGTCATAAGAAACTACAAATAGTCAAGCACCATGGCACACACCTGTAATCCCAGTGACTGAGGAGGTTGAGGCAGGAGGATGGTGAGTTTAAGACCAGTGGCAGCCTGCACCACTTAGTGAGACCCCATCTCAAAATAAAAAATAAAAAAAGGTGCTGGGGGTGTGGCTCAGTGGTAGAGCATTTTCCTAGCATATGAAAGGCCCTGGATTCAATCTTCAGTACTGTTAAAGCAAAGCAAAACAACAACAACAAAAAAAACTGTATAAGTAAATCACTGCACAGACATACTCTCATCTCCTGGGAGATAAAGACCTCAGGATTTTATAGTGATTTTTAAAAACTAATCCCACTAATTATAATAAAATATCAATGGGACATACATAAATTTGCAATATTGTTGAAAGATCAGATTAATATAAAATACTGATTAGCGCAATGGATTATGAAACTGGAAAGCACATCATTTTGGAAAAAAGATTTTAAAGCAACTAAGACCTTTGGGAGCTTTCAAATTTCCACAAAAATGGTAAAAGGAAAAATCCTTATGCCAATTAAGTTTAGTAGAGTTTATTCAAGCAAAAAACAAAAAGGAAACAAAATGAAAATGGTTTACAAATGAGGCAACTTCCAGAACCAGAGCAGATTTGGTGAATTCTTTCTAACCACATGATCTGACAGCATTTATAGAAAATGGAAGTAAGGTAGAGATGCCTTAACTGCTGACAGCTTAATTACTTACAGAGTCTTCGGTAATTAACACTCAGATACTGTAATTGAACTTGGTATTGGTTTGGTTGGTGGGCTCGATACAAGATCCTAGTCCAATCCATGGCCTCCCAAAGTACTGGTATTTGATATCAGACTTGCATGAGAGTACACTCAAAACTTAAGGCATCAGCACTACTCTGAGTCACCCCTTGTATTTCCAGTCTCAATATGTCTTTCATAGATTATAGTATCCTCATGGTCACATTTAAGTTCTTATTCCAACCAAAAAGAAACCAGTTAGCATTCTATGGTTTGCTGCTGTTTGACAGTTAGGACTTTTTGAGAGAATGCATTGCACCAGGGAGATTGCTGTTAACATCATTAGGAGGATAATACCAAAAGCTTGGAGCATGCTCCTCAGTCAGGGCTCTATGAACCAAATCAACCAAAATCTACTAATCAAGGAAAGAACTAGATGAGGAGTCTATTTTAACCAAATACTGTATTCTGTTCATTAATTTCCCTATAACTGAACCTCCACAATACCCCATATATTTATCCATAGGCAACAAAAAGTATTAGCAACTGCCCAGACCCCTCCTGCACAGCTGGCAGATAATCTAGCATCCCTTAACTAGGTTAGAGCAGACGGGGAGAACATATGGGTCCAGAAGTCTGTTTACAGCATTATCCTGTCAAGCCAAATGCGCAGGCATAAGCAAGTAAAAATCCAGAGTGGTAAGAGTCTCATTGTGATAGAGAGGCGTCTTCCGACACCTGGAGAAAAGCTTTCCACATCTATTACCTATTTCTAGCTGACTAGGGAAACTTACTTAAAGTTTTCAATAGGCATATGGTTCCAGGAGCCCAGAAGTTTCCCTTGAGTTGCAAGATGTGGACCCAAGATATGAAGCCCTAAAATTCTACTACAGTGAGGCTGGTGAGAGGAATATGAGGTTCAAGAGCAGTCTTTGATTTTATTTCCAGAACACCTAGTCTTTAGCCTCTAGATTACAAAAAGTCTGGTTTTCCTAAGTAGGTAAGTAAGTAAGTCACAAAGAGCTTTCTTTACCTGGCAAAAATATGTCTTAGCACAATGCATTAAAGTCTGTAGTATTTAGTAATAATGGAATATAGGAGAACAGGTGATACATAAATTTCTGTTATTAAGGATATAGGCCTCCCAATAATTATTATATCCATTAAAAGTAGTGATAGTACCCTTGGCAAAGGCAATTCAATTGGTGTTGCAAATTTCAATTAAAAATTGCCGTTAATTTTTCAACCTTCCAGAAAGCTGAAAATGACACAACAATGGTAATGCACTGTGTAAAACCATGTTTAACTGTTTCACAATTTACTCAATAAAACAGGTGTCTCTGTCATCAGAGATCCCTGCAGAGATCCCTGTAAAGGAAACACATTTTCGATAACCCTTTAATGGCTATTATAACACTGGCCTTCCTGTATGGGAAGCTTCTATAAAATCAGAGAACATAAATGATTTCAAGAACACATTTTTACCCCATTGAAATCTCTTTGTAAGTGTTCAAATGGTTCATCAGAAGGCAGAAATGTTATCATCCAAAGTTTTGATTGTCTTTCTGGAAATATTGTTGTTGTTGTTGTTAGGTGCCGTCGAGTCGAGTCCGACTCATAGCGACTCTATGTACAGCAGATCGAACCACTTGCCAATTCTGTGCCAGGCACCTGAATAGGAGAAACAAAATAAATATTCAAAATGAAGTAAATTCACTATGAAGTATTGACTTATAGTGGCCTGAACAGTTGTGTAGTCTTTCCTGAACCTATAAAATTTCCATTGTTGAAAGTGTTACACTCAGTAAGTCATCATAGAGTAGACAAAGTGATACAAATTATGAAAACATATGGGTGTCGTGACTGTTCTAAAATTGCTAAAACTGTTTATGACCAGCATTTATTTTGTCAAGCCTATATTCCCAGAGTGCTGGGATTTAGCTCAGTTGGCAGAGTGCTGCGCTGCAGTCTCTGAGGTCCCGAGTTCAACTCCCCGCACCGCAAAAGTGGGAGAAGGGCCTGGCAATCCATTCCCAAGGCAATCCTAAAACAGTCAGCCATTAAAAACCCTATGAGGGTCGCTATGACTCGGATACCGACTTGACGGCACCTAACAGCAACACAGGATATTCCCAGAACCCCAGCACATATGTCAGTTTACCGCACTGTGGGGGCTTGTGTGTTGCGATGAGGCTGAGAGCTCTGCCACTGGTACCTCAGATATGAGCAGGGTTACCCATGGTGAACAGGTTTTCAGCTGAGCTTCCAGACTAAGACAGACTAGGCAGTAGGACCTGGCGAGCAATTCCCGAAACAACTAGCCATTGAAAACCCTATGAGTAGCAAAGAAACACTGTCAGATACAGTGCCGGAAAATGAGCCCCCCAGGTTGGAAGGCACTCAAAAAACTACAGGGGAAGAGTTTCCTCCTCAAAGTAGAGTCTACCGTGATGATGGAAATGGAGTAAAGCCCCAGCGTGCTCAACTTGCTGACGTGGCAAGACTCAAAATGAGGAGAAACAACTGTAAACATCCATTAATAATTGGAACATGGAATGTACATAGTATGAATCTAGGAAAATTAGAAATTGTTAAAAGAGAAATGTAGTGCATAAACATTGACATTCTAGGCATCAGTGAGCTAAAATGGACCAGCATAGGCCATTCTGAGTCAGACAATCATATGGTCTACTATGCTGGGAATGATAAACTAAAGAGAAATGGGGTTGCATTCATCATCAAAAAAGACATTTCAAGATCTGTCCTGAAATACAATGTTGTCAGTGATAGAATAATATCCGTACACCTACAAGGAAGCCCAGTTAATATGACTATTATTCAAATTTATGCACCCACCACTAAGGCCACAAATGAAGAAAAGGAAGACTTCTATCAGCTTCTGGAGTCTGAAATAGATCAAACATGCAATAAACACATACTGATAATCACTGGTGACTGGAATGCAAAGGTTGGAAACAAAGAAGAAGGCTCGGTAGTTGGAAAATATGGTCTTGGTGACAGAAATGAAGCTGGAGATCGCATGATAGAATTTTGTCAGACCAATGACCTTTTCATTAAAAATACATTTTTTCAACATCATAAATGGAGACTATACACATGGACTTCACCGGACGGAACATACAGGAATCAAATTGACTACATATGTGGAAAGAGACGATGGAAAAGATCTATACAAAATGTCAAAACAAGACCCGGTGCTGACAGTGGATCAGACCATCAGCTTCTCATATGCAAGTTCAAAATGAAGCTGAAGAAAATTAGAACAAGTATACAAGAGCCACAGTATGACCTTGACTATATCCCACTTGAGTTCAGAGACTGCCTCAAAAATAGTTTTAATGCATTAGACACAAATGATAGGAGACCAGAAGAGTTGTGGCATGACATAAAAGATATCATTCAAGAAGAAAGCAAAAAGTTCTTAAAAAGACAAGAAAAAAAGAAAAGACGAAATTACATGTCAAAATAGATAGTAGAACTGGCCCTTGAACATCGAGCAGCTAAAAGTAAAAGGAAGACATGATGAAGTTAAGGAACTAAACAGAAGATTTCAGAAGGCAGCTCGAGAAGACAAAAACAAATATTATAATGACATGTGCAAGGAGCTGAAGGCAGAAAACCAAAAGAGAAGAACACGCTCTCTGTGTTTCTCAAGCTTAAGGAAGTGAAGAAAAAATTCAAGCCTCGATCGGCAATAGTGAAAGATTCTACAGGGAAAATATTCAATGATGCAGGAAACATCAAAAGAAGATGGGAAGAATACACAGAGTCATTATACAAGAAAGAATTGGTAGATGACCAACCATTCCAAGAGGTTGCATATGAAGAGTAACCTATGGTGTTGAAGGACGAAGTGGAAGCTGCCTTGAAAGAACTACAGAAACGTAAGGCTCCAGGAATTGATGGGATACCAATAGAGATGTTTCAAGAAACATGCAGCACTGGAGGTGTTAACACGTTTGTGCCAACAGGTTTGGAAAACAGCTACTTGGCCAACTGACTGGAAGAGATCCATATTTGTGCCTATTCCCAAAAAAGGGGATCCAACTGAATGTGCAAACTATCAGACAATATCACTAATATCGCACACCAGCAAAATTCTACTAAAGATCATTCAGAAGCGACTGCAGTAGTATATAGACAGGGAGTTACCGGAAAACCAAGCGGGATTCAGAAGAGGGCAGGGAACCAGGGATATCGCTGCTGATGTCAGGTGGATATTAGCTGAAAGCAGAGAATATCAAAAAGATGTCTATCTATGTTTTATTGACTATGCAAAGGCATTTGATTGTGTGGATCATAACAAATTATGGATAACACTTCAGAAAATGTGAATACCAGAACACCTAATTGTGCTCATGAGAAATCTGTACATGAACCAGGAGGCAGTTGTTCGAATAGAACAAGGAAACACTGAGTGGTTTAAAGTTGAGAAAGGTGTGCATCGGGGCTGCATACCTTCACCCTATCTCTTCAATTTATACGCTGAGCAAATAATCCGAGAAGCTGGACTTTATGAGGAAGAACAAAGCAAAGATGTCACATTGAAGATGAAGGTGTGTCTGACTCATGCCATGGTATTTTCAGTGGCATCATATGGTTGTGAAAGCTGGACATTAAACAAGAGAGACAGAAAAGGAATTGATGCTTTTGAATTGTGGTGCTGGAGGCGTCTATTGAATATACCATGGACTGCCAAAGGAACCAACAAATCTGTCCTAGAAGAAGTGCAACCAGAGTGCTCCATGGAAGCAAGAATGTCCAGACTATATCTTACATATTTCGGACATGTAGTCAGGAGAGATCAACCCCTGGAGAAGGACATCATGTTTGGGAGAGTGGCAGGTCAACGCAAAAGAGGAAAACCCTCCACCAGATGGATTGACACAGTGTCTGCAACAATGGGCTTAAACATAAATAAGATCATTTGCCTGGCACAGAATCGGCCAGTGGTTCGATCTGCTGTACATAGGGTCGCTATGAGTTGGACTCGACTCGACAGCACCTAACAACAACATCTTAATTTTTAGAAAGACACATAAATAATTCCCTTTTAATTTTAGCCGGCTCAATCACATATAAATTTTCTTTCATGAGATTCATCTTCCACAAAACATATACAACCTTCTTATCCAGTAGGTTTTTGTACTGTGCTTTTCTTCTTTTATTTTGGAACAATCAATAATTCTACTTTAGACCAAAAAATTGCTTTTTCCCTTAAAAAAAAAGTCTTTCATATTTTATAGCTTTACCCACCAAAACATGTCTTGCTTTCCTTGCATAAGTAGTAGATATATTATTTCCAGCTTTAAGTGCCATATATTAGAATTTTTAAAATTCTAGTGGCAATCTAGGAAACAAGCAGTTTTAAGCTATTTCATATAAATATCTTCTAAGCAAGCACCCTTTTATAGTATTTAGGAACACATTTCTCCATAATACAACCCTTTTCATGTCTACTCACAGACCCAAGTACACCTACCTTTTCTCTACTGAATAAAAACAAGATCTGCCACTAGCATAATATATTCAATGATCAAATATTAAACTATGAGATCAGCACTATGTTTGGTATTAAATGGCAACAAAAACAGCTGGTATGAAAATTTCTATTCAAGCTATCCAGTTGTTTACAGACACTAACTCAGGTAACAGTGAAGGAAAATCCTATTTTTCTTCAAAGCTGTTAAAACAATTGCTAATGTTCTATGTTTTCTTACTTATTCCGTGTATGTGTTCACATGTTTCTTTTATAGCATCTGGTGAGGGAAGGAACTACATTGAAACTTGTTTGCCAATATCTCTGCCCCTAACAGAATGTGTTACATCTTGTTGTTGTTGTTAGGTGCCGTCGAGTTGGTATCCAACTCATAGCGACCCTATGTACAACAGGTGAAACACTATTGTCAGTGCTTCTCTGCTGTTCATAGGGTTTCCAATGGCAGATTGATTTTTGGGAGGGGGTTGCCAGGTCCTTCTCCCAAGCCTATGGTATCTAGTGTTCCCTGGTGGTCTCCCATCCAAGCACTAAGCAAGCCCGACTCTGCTTAGCTTCTGAGATCTGACGGGATCAGATGCCACAGGGCTATGGCTGCAGGCTGTTACATAGATGGTCGAATATGTATTACTTCAATGCGTTTCATTGCTCAGTGTTTTCCAGTTTGTCAAGACACACTCCACATTTCCTCAACAAAGACAGTAAAGAGCTGGTTGTTTTTTTCCAGTGCAGGTTCTAGGGCCTACCACATTCATTAAAGGTAATCAAGAAGTCTCTCATTTATCAGAATTTACATTAATCCCATCTTCATCAGACTCTCTTCCTCCACAGATAACAAAATCAGAATGGTTAAGGAACAAATGAACAAGTTACAGTATTTTAACTTACTTAAAAAATAACTTAGAGGTTTCATAAACATCTATGGCTAGATATGAGATTGTTGTTTTTGTTAGGTGCCATTGAGTCAGGTCCATCTCATAGGGACCCTACGTACAACAGAATGAAACACTCCTCGACACTGTGCCATGCACATGATATTTTTCTGTTTGAGTCCATTGTGTTGTGTTTCTTCTCATTTTGAGTCATACCACATCAGCAAAAGGAGGTTCCAGGGGCTTTACTCCATTCCTGTCATTAAGTTTGACTCTAGTTTGAGGAGGCAATTTGTCCCCAGTCATTTCTTGAATGTCTCTCAGCTTAGGAGTTCATTTACTGGCATTCTATTTGACAGTGCTTCTCTGCTATTCACACGGTTTTCAATGGCTAATTGTTTCAGGAGTGGGCAACCAGCTCTTTCTCCCTAATCTGTCTTAGTCTGGAAGCTCAGCTGAAACCTGTCCACCATGGGTGACCCTGCTGGGATCTGAAATCCAGGTGGCATTGCTTTAAGCATCACAGCTACACGTAGGCTCCCACAGCACAACAAGCCTACAGACACATGAGGCTTTTATTAGATTAATGCTACCTAATCCAACATATTTCAAGATACTGAAAAACCTGAAACTATGACAAGTTCATTAACACACTTCTACCTCATTTACATTCACCTTATCAATGTGTGCTTGAGTTACTCATTAGGCAAAGCTAGCCAATGAAGCAGTTCAGGAAATGCCATCTTAAAATACATTGCTTTCATATAGTGATTAAGTCAAGGGCACTTGAAAAACAGAAAAATGCACTGGTTTCTAAGTTCCTCTCCATTTACTGCAATACAACATATTGGAATCCTGGTAAGCCCTCAACAGTCAAAAGTGGGACTTGTTACATAGACCCAACTCTTTCTGCCTTCTTCATTGCAAAAGCCTCTAGTGTCCCAGGCTACCCTCTCTTTAGTGTATGGAGAGATACTTCTGGAAGTGGAGATTTCTTCCACAGATAGAACTTTTCTCACTAAAATATTTCTCAAAATAATAAACAATAGGTTGCTTCTCAAAGCAGCCTGGGCTTAAATTACTGAGTTCAGTGGACTATTAGGGTAGAGAAAGCCTCTTTCATGCTAAGATTCCTTACTTTATTATCCTGAACTTAAAATTTTAGCCAAGGTGTACCGTTAGCTAAAGAAGCAGACTCCACTGATCTAAGGGTTCAACATCTATAAACAACTGTTTTCACTTTTTTCTTTTTTTAAGTCTTTTAAAAGCCTCTGTGGGCTAATTTAAAAATGCATCCAATTGTTTCCATGGAGCTTTCAATCCTTCCTTTTCCAATGTACCCTGCAGATAAACAACTTCACACAAATTAAAGCTTCCACATTGTGGGCATTAAATTGTCTTGATAAAGTTGATCTTTTTTTTTTTTAAGTATAGATTGTGGGAATTCACATACATGCAATTGGCTGGAGTTCCAAATGAAAGTGTTCCTGCACCCAGTCCAGTTTCTCTCTGACCTAGACAACCACTACAAACCCCTAAAAGATCACTTGCCCCTCGCAGGACAAACAGAGCTTTGGTGCCCTCCCCAAGGTCATATGCTCTCTCATGACATAAACTAACACTGTTTAGCCACAGCCCTCCTTCACTTCCTCTCCCTTCTCTGGCATCCTAAATTCTAAAGAAAAGTTGAACCTAAATGATTAAGATCCAAGTACTGAATAATTTTCATTTAGATGTACAGAACCCATATTATCCAGTTGAGGCAGGATATAATGATAGAAAATTAAGGGTACATGGGGAGGGAAGGTTGCTCCTCCCCCACTACCCAGGATCTGGCTTATGTTTCTCACTGGCTTGCATAGAGACAATATTCCATTTCCGGAGAGATGTGTCAAACAAGAGTGTGAAAACAGCTAAGGAACCATGCTTAAAGCCAAAACATAGGGAAAATCGGAATTTAACCTCATCAGCACTCCTTGAATCTCACAAACAAGATTATGAACCATGTTTACAGTCAAAACATGTCTTGACCTACTTGTGACCTGTGTCACAAGTAAGGTCCTGTGTCACAAGGAAGAATTCCTTTGACTTTCTTGACTTATATTTTTATCTTATCATCACTCGTTTCTTATCTGTGAACCTGTACAACTACCTCATAAACCACATTGCAATCTCATTCATGAAAAAAATTCTTTAGGTAAAAATAAGCAGAGCAAAACACTTTTATTTAATCTTTCTAACTTAGATATAAATTATATACTTTAAACATTGTACCTTCAAAAGCCACAAAATCATATATATGTAGATATTGTTATGACACCTGCAGCCATACCACTGTAGCATCTGATCCCATTAGATCTTAGAAGCTAAACAGAGTCAGGCCTGGTTAGTACTTGGATGGGAGACTGCCTAGGAACACAAGGTGCTGTAGGCTTGGGAGATGGACCTGGCAACTCACTTCCAAAACACAATCAGCCATTGATAACCCTATGAACAGCAGAGAAGTACCGACAATAGTGTTCCATCTATTGTAAGTAGGGTTGGATGCTGACTCGATGGCGCCTAACAACAACAACAGCATTATTATGACACTTAGGCATGACTGCCTTGAGAAGCCTGCATCCACCCCTTAGGTCTGCACTGTCCTTTGCACCTGTTCTTCATAGTGACTCATTTTAAAATTCTTTGTTGCAACATAAGTTAATATGTTGGCTCTATCCCAGTGGAGGTCTGTGGGAGGAACTCCTCTGGCCATGCAGCCAGCAACATAGAATTGTATCTTCCCATGGCCACTAACATGGTGACCTTCAGAAAACATTACCATGTATAATGTCCCTCTTTATCCTTTAGTCCTGCCAACTAACACAAAGCATGTACACTGATGTGAGATTTGACTTACAGAAAAGTAATGTCTGTCTAAAGAATTGTGGGAATTAGCCACAAGAGTTCAAGGTCAATTGTGATGTTCTAGCCTGAAGAAAAGAAAAAAGAGACATATCCCTAGATGGAGACTCCATCCAGCATATGTTCTTCCTGCCCATTGCCCCCTGTATCTCCCTTCCCTCTCTATAAAAGATCTATTGCATACTTGAGTCCTCTGAGATTGTCTTTTGAGGGGACAATAACTGCTCCTATCTGCTCAGGGAGCTGAACCTTGAGTAAGTCTAATTTCCTTCCCATAAACTCTCATCTCATGAGCGTTGGTTTCTAGGGGCAGGCAGATGGACTTGGGTCCAGTAGCACTTGAATGGAGTTCTAGAAAGTGGAGTACTAGACTCCCTGGATCCTGATGAACCCATGATTTTCTTCCTTCTAAAGACTTTACCCATCTACTAAATCCAGTTCTGCTTCTATCTCTGACTCAGACACCTGAGGCTACTCTATAGGCCCAAGTCCTGCTTCTGTCATCACTTCCAAACTCAGTCCAGACAAAAATTGCTAATGCAAACTCAGATACCTCAAAACAACAATGAATGGTGCTTGGGATCTTAGAGAGAACTGACCTCTATATCTTCCAGATGCAGAAAGAAACCAGGGAGCACAGGAGCTCAGTGAGTTCCTTTGCATAGTTATTCAGTATTATTACCAGATCTGTTAAAAAGAATAATCCTTAAGCTAATTAAATTTAATAGTTTATTTGAGCAAAGCAAAGCAAAACAAACAAACAAATAAGCAAAATGATTCACAAATCAGGAAGCTCCCTGAGCCTGAACAGGTTCAGAGAACTTTTTCCAACAACATGATTTGACAGCATTTATAGAAAAGAGAAGTGGAACACAGAGACAAGTTAATTGGTTACAGAGCCTCCTGCAATTAACTAGCACTCAGATACTGTGATTAAACTCCATATTGCCTTGGTCTGCTGGGCCCAGTGCAGAAGCCTAGTCCAAGTCAATGGTCTTCTACAGAGATTATTTAACAAAGATAACAACCAAGGGTTATGTATAGAATGAAGGTCTAGTTTGAAGATCAGAGGGCACAGAATTTTCCATGCAGGTTTACTGGTAGGATCACTGACAATTGAGCAAAGAATAGGATATAATTATAGCTCTAGGATGGTATAGGAATAAATATCACAGCAGATAATTGGGGGCACGGGATATGATAGTAGATTCTTCAAGGTAAGGCAGCATCTTTGGCATTGTTCACTTCACTCCCATGAGTTCTCCATCTCTTCTCTTGTCTTCTTCACTCAGACACCTTTCTGAGTTCTTCTGGAGACACAAATTTTCTAGCTGCTGCTCTCTAAGCTTCAAGCAAAATAGGTAACCTAGTCTATTTTGGAATTTAGAAAAATAGAAAAAACAGAGTTCCTTGTGCTTAGAGGAATCATGCTACCATGTAGCTATCAAGTGCCTCCTAGCCTGGCTGGCTTATGCTCAGTCTAGAATCATAAGCATGATCTTGAAATTCTTCAGCCTGCCATTATGTACTACTTGTACCATAGCCGTAGGTAGTGACATGATGTTTTGGAGACTTATTTTTCTCATTGGTAAAATGGTTGTGCTTATGTGTTTTATAGGAAAAAGATTAAGATTAAGGAGATAATTAAGAAGAGATGGCATCAAGTATTACCCAGGGTTCTAAAAGGGGCAGAATCTGAGTCTGAACAGAAGTCAGTTTCTACTACTGTATGATGGAGCCCTCCTTTGGGTAGGACCAAAAAAGCCTGGTTAAGAGATTGCAATCAGAATTGGCACCCACATTTCTATCTTACCTTGTCTTCCTTCTAGTCTTAAATTCTTATTGCTGTTCTTTCTTTTCCCTATAGTTACCATTTCTGGCTTGACTTTTCTACACATCTTTCTTATTAGAAATCCTGCAACATTATTATTATACTACTACTAACAACAATGGGCTGGAATTTAGCTCAGTTGGTAGAGTGCCCCTCTGCAGGCTCTGAGGTCCTGAGTTTGATTCCCAGCACTCCAAAAATGGGAGAAGGACATAGCAATCCACTCCCAAGGAAATCCCAAAGCAATCAGCCATTGAAAAGCCTATGAGGGTCCCTATAAGTCAGATATGACTCCATGACTGGACAGAACCTACCAACAACAACTAACAATGATTACCATGTATTGTGTATCCAGTATGTTCCAGGATATGTAGAAGTTGTTTTTCATTGTTTCATTATACTAGCTGCTGTTCTTTGTATTCTAGTGGCTTTATAAGAGAAGGAAAGGTACCAGAGGATATAGATATACACATGTGTGTTCTTTATCTCTTGCTAGGTGATGTACTGTGCCACTTTGGGACTCTGTTAGTAAGAAGAAGACCACCAGATGCTGACTCTTGAACTTCCAGAACTAATAAAATGCTTTTCCTTATAAAGTTACCCAGCCTCAGGTATTATGTAATAGTAATGCAAAGTGGACTAATACAAGGTATATTTGTGAAAAGACCTATAAAATAAAATGAACTCTCTCTGTTGTTACAGTAAAAACATATTTTAAAGTCCCTGCTATTGTATTTACCAGAAAAATGCTTATAGTTTCCAAATAAGAATATATATAATTGAGATATTTTCACATGATCCAATGGGAGCTAGAAAGAAAATATTAGTAATTCCTGCTTTTTTCTATTTGTTTGTAGTGTATAAAATAATAGACACATTATATCTGATAAATTTATAAGGATGGGCACTAGCCCTCTTGTTATTTGTGTTTTGACTTGTGTTTCATGAAATATATGAAATTAAGAGAAATTAAGTTTTCATTTTCTACTTTTAACTAAATGAACTACCATAAAATAGACATGTCACTGAAAAGGAATCCAGGAAAGAAACTTGATTAAATGTAGAACTGTAATGTCAGACACAGTAAAATAATAATAATAATAATAGCCGGGTACAGTGGCACACGCCTGTAATCCCAGCGGCTGGGGAGGCGGAGGCAGGAGGATCGCAAGTTCGAGACCAGAGGCAGTCTGCATAACTTAGGGAGACCCTGTCTCAAAAAACAAAAAAAAAGTAAGCTGGAGGTGACAGCTCAGTGGTCCAGCACTTGCAAAGCATGCAAGCAAGAGATCTTGGGTTCAACCCCAAGAACTGCAAAAAAAAAAAAAAAAAAAAAAAGTCAATAAAATAATAATAATAAAAAATTGGCACCTTACACCTAGAGTTTATGGCACTACTAGGCAAAAGTAAATGGAAACTTGAAGCTATGAAAAACACAAAGTAAAACAAAAGAAGAAACTAAATTGTGAAGAAGACTGTTCATGACAGAAATTTATATCCACTATCCTAAATAATAAAAAAAAAAATTAAATACCCATGACAACTTCTAATATTAGTAAACATAGTATGACCCCTCTTCACATGCCTGTGAGCTTGTCATGCTGTGCGGGTTTGTGTGTTGCTGTGATGCTGAAAGTTATGCCATTGGTATTTCAGATACCACAAAGGTAGACAGATTTCAGCTGAGCTTCCAGACTAAGGTAGACTAGGGAGAAGGATGCCACAGTCTACTCCTGAAAAAATTAGCCATTGAAAACTCCTCCATTTGCTGATGTGGCATGACTCAAAATGAGAAGGAACAACTATAAACATTCATTAATAATTGGAGTGTGGAATGTACATACTACGAATCTAGAAAAACTAGAAATCGTCAAAAGGGAAATGGAGTGCATAAATATCAAAATTGTAGCCACCTGTTAGTGAAAATGGATGGGCATGGGCCATTTTGAATTAGATAGTCATGTGGTATACTATGCCTGGAATGACAGATTAAGAGAAATGGAGTTGCATTCATCATCAAAAGACATCTCAAGACCTATCCAGAAGTACAATGCTGCTAGTGACAGAATAAGATCCATATATCTACAAAGAAGGCCAGTTAATATGATTATTATTCAAACTTACACACCTACTACTAAGGCCACAAATGAAGATAGGGAAGATTTTTAACAGCTCCTGCAATCTGAAATAGATCAAATGTGCAATCACAATATATTGATAGTTCCTTGTGACCAGAATGTGAAAGTTGCAAACAAAGAAGAAGGCTCAGTAGTTGGAAAATATGGCCTTCATGACAGAAACGATACCAGACATCACATGATAGAATTTTGTCAGACCAATGAACTTTTCATTGAAAACACATTTTTTATCAACATAAATGGCAACTATACACATGGAAGTCACTAGGTAGAACATACAGGAACAAAATTGACTACATTTGTGGGAAGAGATGATGGAAAAACTCAATATCAAAAGTCAGAACAAGACCTGGTGGTGATTGTGGATGAGACTGTCAACTACTCATATGCATCTTCAAAGTGAAACTGAAGAAAATTAGAACAAGTGTACGGGAACCAAGGTATGACCTTTAGTATACACCACCTCAGTTCAGAGACCACCTCAAGAATAGATTTGATGCATTTGACACTAATGATTGAACACTAGACAAGTTGTGGCATGACATCAAAGACATCATTCATCAGGAAAGTAGAAGTTTATTAAAAATACAGGAAAAAAAAGAAAAGACCAAATTACATGTCAAAAGAGACTCTGAAACTTGCCCTTGAACGTTGAGCAGCTAATGTTGAAGGAAGACATGATGAAGTTAAGGAACTAAACAGAAGATTTCAAAAGGTAGCTCATGAAGACAAAATCAAATGTTATAATGACATATGCAAAGAGCTGGAAATAGAAAACCAAAAGGGAAGGACATGCTCTATTTTTCTCAAGCTTAAGGAATTGAAGAAAAATTCCAAGCCTTGTGTGTCAGTAGGGAACTATTCTATAGGAAAAATATTAAACAACACAGGAAACCTCAAAAATGGAAGGAATACAGATAGTCATTATAACAAAAGAATTGGTGGATGGCCAGCCATTTCAAGAGGCTGCATATTATCACAAACCAATGGTACTGAAGGACAAAGTGGAAGCTGCCTTGAAGGAACTGGTGAAACACAAGGCACCAGGAATTGATGGAATACCCAAAGACATGTTTCAATGAACAGATGCAGCACTGGAGATGCTCATTTGTTTATGCCAAGAGATGTGGAAACCAGCTAGCCAAATGACTAGAAGAGATCCATATTTCTTCCTAGTCCCAAGAAAGGAGAGCCAACCAAATTTGAAAATTATTGAATAATATCATTAATATCACATGCAAATAAAATTTTGCTAAAGATTTTCAAAAGCAACTGCAGCAGTACATAGACAGGGAACTGCTGGAACTAGGGACATCATTGCTGATGTCAGAGAGATATTAGCCAAAAGCAGAGAATACCAGAAAGATGTCTATCTATGCTTTTTGACTATGCAAAGGCATTTGACTGTGTGGATCATAACAAATTATGGATAACACTGCAAAGAATGGGAATATCAGAGGACCTAATTGTACTTGTGAGGAATCTGTACATAGACCAGGAGGCAGTTGTTCAAAAAGAACAAAGAAATTCTGCCTAACTTAAAATCATGAAAGGCCTGCATCAGGACTGTACCCTTTCATTGTACCTCTTCAACCTCTGTGCTGAACAAATCACCCAAGAAACTGGATTTTAAATGAAGAAGGCAGTATCACAATTAGAGGAAGACTCATTAACAACCCGCATTATGCCAATAACACACTCTGCTTACAGAAAAGGAAGAAGACTTGAAACATTTATTGATGAAGATCAAAGAACACAGCCTTCAGTATGGAATGCAAGACTTCAACATCAGCAAAACAAAAATTCTTTCAACTTGGTCAGTATGCAGGTTCATGATAAAAGATTGAGGTTTCCTGAGATTTTGCTTTACTTGGTTCTACAGTCAATACCTATGGAAGCATCAGTCAAGAAATCAAAAAATGCATTGCCTTGGTAAAATCTGTTGCAAAAGACCTCTTTAAAGCATTAAAAATAAAGATGTCACATTGAAGGCAAAGGTGACTCTGACTCATATCATGATATTTCCAGTCACATCATATACTTGTGAAAGCTGGACATTGAATAAGGGAGACAGGAGGAGAATTAATGATTTTGGATTATGGTGGTGGAGGTAAATATTGAATATACCATAGACTGGTGAAAGAAACAACAGATCTGTTCTAGAAGAAGTGCAACAGAGTGCTTCTTGGAAGCAAGGATAGCTAGACTGCATCTGATGTATTTTGGACACATTGTCAGGAGGGACCAATCTTTGGGAAGGGCATAGTGTTCGGGAGAGTGGCAGGTCAATGAAAAAAGGAAAACCCTCAATGAGATGGATTGACACAATATCTGCAAAATGGGCTTAAACATAAAAAAGATCATGTGCCTGGAATCGGGGAATGTTTCATTCTGTTTGATATAGGGTTGCTATGAGTTAGACTCTACTTGAGGGCACCTAACAACAACAACAACAACAGCAGCAGCAGCAGCAGCAGCAGCAGCAGCAACTCTCCCTGGGATCTAGGTAGGCACGAAGCATTATTCAGGCACTGTTAAAATCTATTTAGATCATTATTCTTATTAATAATAAATTCTTTAAGTTCTTATTGTAAGCTCACTTTCTGATTTTTTCCCTGTAAATAGGCAAAGATGTTGAGAGATGGGGTAATTCAACACCCTAATTGTCCGCTATTAGACTCTCCATCATTGCCCTGTTTTCCTTGAGCAAAAGGTCTGTTAGTGAAGCTGCTAGCCAAACCACCCTTATACATGACCAGCTGTTTTGAACACTCCACAGATGCCTTGAGAAATTGACAAGACAATTGAAGCTGCAGCATAACTCTGGTTCTTGAGGATGCAAACTGAACCATGAATGTTTCTAACAGTTTTAAGTTTGTTAGGTTTTTTGACACGGTAGGTGACATTGAGTCAAGTCCAACTTATAATGACCCTATGTACAACAGAATGAAACACTACCCAACACTATGCCATGCCCTGCACTATGTCAGTGCTTCTCTGTTAGTCATAGGGTTTCCACCAGATGATTTTGTTTTTTGTTTTTTGTTTGGATTGTTTCAAGAGTGGGTTGACAGGTCTTTCTCTCATTTCTGCAGTGCTGGGTATCAAAACCAGGGCCTCAGAGAGCACACGGTAGCACTCTATCAACTGAGCTAAGCCCCAGCCCTTTGCCACTATAAGCTTCAGTGAACTATAAATGACCTTGCAACCATTTCCACCCAGACCAGAAGGGCTACTTCCTCTGGTGGCCTAGCAGAAGGACTACTGTAACTACTGCAAAAGGGACAATGCCATGATTGGTATGAACACAAACCTTCATTTGCATGCAAAGTTTGCTGTGATTGACTCAAAAACCCTTCCTTGGCAATAAAAGAAGGTTATTTGGCTCACTTGATGAGTGAACTGGGAGATATCCTTCTGTGCTATTTCCTTTGGTGTTGCAACATTAGGTTCCATAAAAGGCTGACCTGAGTGGTATTTTCTTGTGTACTTTTAGTAGGGTTTGATGAGCTAGTAACATGAAGAAAGAAGCAGTGGAAACAGCACAGTGATGGCAACAGTGGCAATAGAGATAGTGGTAACTGTCACAGTGGAGCTAGAGAAGCAATGGAGTGGCCAGATGTCTTGATGGTAGTAGCAGAAGTGAAACTGTAGGAAATATGTGGTTCTGACAAGTGGCTAGAGTAGAGTCACCACTGGCCATAATATTTAAGTGTCAGAAGTGGAGCTAAGAAACCATTCATCCTTGACAATGAGGACTGCTAGACCATGGGAGCTGCTGGAAGCCTTATCAGCTACAGAGGCAGTGCCTGAGAGTGGCAGAATAGCAGAAGCAATAGAGAACACACTGGTAATGGCTGAGACAATGACAGAAGCAGAAGCAGCAGCAGTGGCCTTAAGGGCCAAGGGTCTTGTACACCCTAAATTTAGGAGCTACTGCACTGACTCCTGTTGAGGGCCAAGGAATCCTGATACCTAAGTCCAAAAACTGCAACCTGGCTCCTGTCAAGGGCTGAGGAATTGTAACTAGGGCTAGTAAGAGCTGTGACACATATGTGGCTAAGAGTCCTGGTACCCTAGGCCTGTACTAGTGCTGCAGCACTAGAGAGCATCACCTGCTGCTGATCCTCTGTGCTTTCTGCCACTGCTCGCTGCTGTCAAACACCAAGGGATACAAAGGTTCAGAGAGATCACCACATGAAGAATTTCTCCTTATGTACCCATGATTTCTATTTGCGTAGAGCAAAAAGACCCAAGCCAACTGATTGGTATCAATATTAGTTGCTAAAAACAATGTATTTGCTACATATAAAAATGTGAATATAGGCTTTAAAAACTTGGAAACAGATTTGTAACCTTTATAAAAATATTAAAATGCTTCCATGGATATTAATTCTATTTGTTAAAAATATAAAACTTAACACCTTCTCTGTTAGTTTTCAAGAGTAACTGATTGACATAATTACTAGCTAAATTTCAACAACAAAAATGTTTACAGTGGATGGATGGTACTGAAAAACCAGAATGAAAATCCAGTTAGTAAAATAACGAACTTCTCTTTCAATTTACATATATTTGACAAAATATCTTCCTCAGCTATGATTGTCACTAAACACAAGTACAAAATAAGTACAAATTAAAACCAACAGCTCAAACTGATACAGCAAAAGCAGGTTGAAATAGACCAAAAGACATTATAGTCTTACCAATACAGAACTTATTATTCTTGCATTGCCCCAGCCTAGGTGATCTTGGGGAGAAGTTGCTCTTCCTCCATAATGTGATTTAAGAAGCTTAGATGTATTAGTCCATTTTCTGTTGCTATTATAAAATATCTGAGGCTAGGTAATATATAAAGAAAAGAGGTTTATGTAGCTCACAGTTCACAAGATGGTATTGGCTTCTGCTCAGCTCTGATGAAGACCTGATGATAGATGGTATCACAATGGTGGGAGTATACTTGGAAGAGGGCATATGATGAGACAGGAATCCAGAGAGTGAGGAAGGGCCAAGTCTTACTCTTCTCATTACAACAAACTCTTGTGAGAATTCACTCTGCAAGACAAAATGCAATGCCCTCAATGATCTAGCCCTCTTACACCAAACTCCACCTCTTAAAGTTTCCACCATCACTCTTATCACCACTCTGGGTCCCCTCTCATGAACCTCCGGGGGACTAACCATATTCAAACCATAGTGCTAGCCTTCTTCCATCTCTTGGCTCCACCAGCCCTTATAGTTTTGCATTATTTGTATCTGGCTCATGGAAACAGAGTAAAAAAAACCTACTGGCTTCTTAAATGCTTTGTCTTGGAAGTAGCACATCTATTGGATGAAGAATTGTGGTAGAACAGTGTTTACATCTTTTAAAAAGGCTCATCCCACAATTTACTTATTAATTACAATGCTTTACAATGGAAACATCTGCTGGACTTCACTTTAACTAGGTGACCAATTTGGTATTACCAATCATAGGACACATGATATATGTAGCTCCTAAGGGAAGATAGTGAGCAGCACATACCACTTCTATGGTACTCTTGACAACAATTTTAATCTGAATTTAATCATGAGGAGAAAAATAATACAAGTGTGGATTGTGGGACATCTTATAAAACAGTTGGTCTGGATTACAAAATCCCAACATCATGAAAGGCAGAAAGAGGTGGAGAGGATGATTTTAGATTTAAAAAGATGGAGGAACAGTGTAAAAGCAACATGGCAACTAAATACAACATGTGGTCCTTGCTTTGTCTCTGGATTTGCAAACATAAAGCGGTATAAGGGATATTTGGGGGATAATTGGGAATATTTAAGTATGCACTGTATATTGTTATTATTAGGTGCCTTCGAGTCAAGTCTGACTCATAGTGACCTTCACAGGGTTTTCCATGGCTGATTGTTTCAGCCTTGCTTCAGGAGTGTATTCCCACATCCTTCTCCAGTTTTTGTGGTGCTGGGGATCAAATCTGGGTCCTCTGAGAGTGTAGAGCAGCACTCTACCAACTGAGCTAAATCCCAGCCCTCACACGGTTTATTAGATGATGTATCAATGTCAAATATCTACAATATGAATATATAGCTACCTGTACGAATAGAATAATAAAGCAAATATTGCAAAATGTTACAATTGAGGAATTACATAAAAGATGTGGAATAATGTTTGCCATAATAGGCCAAATTTTCTGTAGTTTTGAGATTTTTCACAATAAAATGAGAAACAAAATGATATTCTTTCAGAACATCATTACTTTATTTCAGATTCCCACTTGGTTGATGCATTTGCATTATAGTTAATTTAATTACTATCATCGATCTTCCTTCATAAAACCTAAATACATAATTGTACTTACAGCTAAAAAAGATAGTGTACCTGGCACAGAATGCGGAATGTTTCATTCTGTTGTATGTAGGATCACTGTGAGTTGGACTTAACTCAATGACACCTAACAACAACAACTTATAGCTAAATTCTCTGTTTACATATGTACATTAATTTAAAGGGCCTTCATCAAGGAAGCTGTTAGATAAGAGAGAGAGGGAGAGAAAGAGTGAAATTTTAGTTAGACTAGTATCTTCCAGATACATACAAAATCTTGTAGAGGGAAGAAAATATAACTAGCATAAAATACCTTTTTCTATGGTGTTTTCAATCTTGACATGCAACAGATTGGCTGCGATTTCAAAATGACTTTGCATTTTGTGACTGATGACTATGGGAAGCTGCCCAAAAGCAGGAGCGTCTGCAGAAGAAGCCAGATGACCTCATAAAATTTAGGCTCAGACAATCTAGATTTGATTGGGGGAAAAAGCCTTTGTAATCATCAAAAATAAGTAAACAAGTCTTCCAAGATTGGCTTTATTTCATCAGACAAGATCTGGTATTTCCAGGATGGAAGGGACATAGATGGTTTTATTTTATTATAAATGAATTTGTCTATAGGCTGGGGATGATTTTCCTTTTCTTGTAGCTTTGGCACACAGGCCTGGATGTGGAGGGAGAGGTGGCCACACCAGCTGCAGACCTGGGGTGGGTGATTGCTGGGGCAGTGCCCCAGCAGGGCTATGCCTCCTGAGACACAAATAAACCCCAGGCCCTCCCTCTTTTTTTTTTTTTTTAGATGCTGTGGAGTCAGTATCTGACTCATAGTGACCCTCATAGGGTTTTCAATGGTTGACTGTTTCAGGATTGCCTTGGGAGTGGATTGCTAGCCCCTTCTCCCATTTTTGTGGTGCTGGGAATTAAACTCAGGACCTCAGAGATTGCAGCGCAGTGTTCTACCAACTGAGCTAAATCCCAGCCCAGGCCCTCCCTAGTTTTCTTTTTTCTTTGTAATTTGAATTTATTTATGTTTATTTATTAATTTATTTCAATTGTCCATATTTTGCTGTTGTTAGGTGCTATGGAGTCCAACTCATAGGGACCCTACATTCAACAGGGGAAACAGTATTGTTAGTGCTTCTTTGCTAGTCATAGAGTTTTCAATGGCTGATTATTTTTTGGGAGTCGGTTGCCAGGTCCTTCTCCCAAGCCTGCAGCACCTGATGTTCCCAGGAGGTCTCCCATCCAAGTACCATCCAGGCTTGACCCTGCTTATCTTCTGAGATCTGATGGGATTGGACACCACAGTGCTATGACTGCAGGCATATTTGAAGGGAAGAGTATAATGATTAGATACACATAAGGATTGAATCAGGGTAATTAGCATTTCCATTTCCTTAAACATTTATCATTCCATTGTGCTAAGAAACTTCCAGCTCCTCTCTTCTAGATCTTTACAACATATATAATAACTTATTGTGAATTATAGTCACTTGACTGTGCTGTAAAACACCAGGATTATTCCTACTGTGTAGCTAGATTTTGCTGTTATCCCGCCTCCCTCTACCCCTGCTCTCTCCTATTCTTCCCAGGCTCTACTGACTACTCTTTTATCTCTACTTGTGTGAAATCATCTCTTTCAGTTCTCATGTATGAGGGAGGAGATGCAGTATGTGTCTTTCTGTGTTGGCTCCTTCACTTGTGATGCTCTCTAGGTTTCTTGGGCTCCGTGCCTCCCATCAGCCAAAGAGACCCTATTGTAGAAAGCTCTCACCAGGATGCTCAGATTTCAAGCTGACTACCTCATGTCACTCTTTTGGGGACTAGGCATTTCACTTTTATTTTCCCACCCATTATTTTAGACATATAGCATTTTGTATTGAACACACCTTAAAAACCAGAGTTTTTTTTTTTTCACAAGTGTCTTCTATCTAACAATTGTTTTAGTTTGTGAACTTTAAAACCATAAAAAAGGAAAGATGTTTGGAAGAAATGGAGGGAATTTTGACAATATAATTTACAACACTTCAAATGAGGTGTATGTGCACATACCAGTTTGTGCAGTGGAGACACTAAAAGGAGCCCATGAGGCCCATGGAGAATATACTTTTGTGTATCCACTTTCTGGAATGTTCATTAATTATGCTTCACAGAGCTAAGTGGCCCCCATCTTCAGGGTCAGGAAAAGTGAGTGGGACTTTTGACAATTAATTCTACAAAAAGTTTATGCAACCCTTTTTAAAATATTCCTGACATGATGCCTAAGGAAAAGTATTACCTAACTATATATTGTCAGTTAGAAAACATACTAGATTTAATTACTGTCCTTTGTGAAAAATGTTAATGCATCATCAGAAGGATGGAGTCCCTTTCCCAACAATATTGATGGGAGACATCAGTGATAACCTCCCTGACCAAATGCCTCACATTTGAAAGAACGAGTAGAAATTCTTCACGGTGAATTTTCCTCATTTCTTTCATGAAGGGTTAGAGTGGGGAATTAAACTATAATTAGCCAAAATTAAGGGATTCATGCTTTACATAGAATTAGAATATTAAAATAGAGAGCTAGGCACAGTGGCACACACCTGTAATCCCAGCAACTCAGAGAGGCAGAGGCAGGAGGACCTCAAGTTCGAGAACAGAGGCAGTTTGAGTAATTTACTGAGACCTTGCCTCAAGAAGTTAAAAAAAATGGGCTGAGGGTGCATTTCAAAGGCAGGAGGTACTTGATGTTTGAAGAGGAAAATCCTGGAGGAAGAGTAGAACCAGAGAGATTGATCTTTGCCAGGGAGAAGAAAAAGAAAATAACATATCACCATGTGGCCAAAGAGGACTAGGGGAAATAAAATGTCATGGATTCTTTGTGTGATATCTATGAACGTTGTCAGAATTAAAATGGAGTTACTTTTGTTAAGCCCTACCCACTCAAAAAAAAATAATAATAATAAAGCTAGGAAATTCTGATTTGCCTTAGAAAACTTCCCCTTGCTTCAACCTCTTTGAATATGTGCATAGTTTGCTATGGCATACCTATTTCCCTTGCAATGTTCTGCTATTCCTCAATAAGCTTATAAATCTCTTAGTTCCCTAAGTTAGTTACCTTTACCAATAAAGGAAAAAAAGAAATGAGGTTCAGTATATATTTTGTAGTTTCTTAATAGCTACCTGTTTTGAAAATTATAAACCACCCCTCATGAGTCTCAAAATAATGTCCAACTGAAACAATTACTTTGTAATTGATGAGTAATTCATTCTTAGTTCATTTCAGAAACCGCAGTTTCACACTTACTGGGAATTTAATAGAAGAGTATAGATTATTTTTTAACATTTGCTTAGTTGTTTGAGTTACTATGAATGTGAATTCCAATATAATATTTACTTGAAAATGTTTCATGTAAATTAAATTTATCATTTACAATCAGATTTTGAAAGATTCTGAAAATTTTATCAACAATTACACTCTAGAAATCAATCCTTTCATGCAGAGAACATTTTAAAACCAAGGGGATGAGCATGATGCATAAAATACTACTTTTAAAATAATAATGGTGTAATGAAAAATATGATAAGAATTTGCTCAAAATAATTATTGTGTCCACTGATGTCTAATGATTAGGAATTATTTTACCAAAGGCCAATGAGAGGCTCCCATTTGCATGAAGAGGTAGGGGGAAATAAAAATAGAATTCACACAGGCTACATTTTTCTAAGTGAAGTTTCATCTGGAGTGACAGAAAAAAACCTTTTATTTTTTCTTATTGATCTAAGAAGAGAAAAATGGATTTGGACACAAAAAGGAAGTTATTTATTCTATTCTACCCACTGTCTCTCTTGGGGCCTCACATGGAAAAGCCAAAGTCCCACAGGGAGGAATCCATTGTGGTTAAGATCTTCTCTCCCCACTCCTCTGTCCTTCCTCTTTGTGCTCTGCATCTAGCAGCTTTATACTGCGTGGCAGACCTGGGTGGGTGGGGAGAGCTGGCTGCCAAGTCTGTCATGGTCCTTCTGGGCTTCGCCACTCCCCCAATGGCCTAGTGTCTGGGAATCAAGTGCTGAATCTCCTGCTTCTCCCACATCCCGGTCTCTTTTATGCAGCTCACCCACATGTCCACCTACACATGCACAAGGGCTATGGACAGTTCACATGCCTGTCTGAATAAGTGGCTAAAAATACTATAACTAAAATATCTGATTTTAGTTGGAAAGTTGCAAAAATATCAATCCAACTAATTACTTAAATTTTCCTTCAAAATGTAAAATTATGTCACATGACTGTGCCAGAAAAAGCCCAAGAGGAAGAGATGGAGTCTCCATGTCATCTCACAATGCCTGCACCAGCTCTTCTATAATATTCCAGGGGCTGGGTGGCTATGGTGTCACTCATTTTACAATGGTAGATAAATATCTCACACTTCTTCTCCACCTTAAAATCCATGTTGGATTATGTCTGCAATTCTTCTACCCCCAGAAAGAGGAACATACATGACATTTCTCACCCAGTCTAATCCTCTGCTCCCTTCAAGTGCTCCCTCACTATGTCAAGGTGATGTAGGAAAATGGCCTGGGGTGCTGAGATACTGATCCCCTTGGCTTTCAAGCAGCATGGGGCCAACATCTGAAGGCTAGTGCTTTTTAACATATGCAACATTGTCCACTTACTCCAATATGGTGTGCAAATTCTGACAGTCTCTATGTGGGAAACATGAAGAAGCATGGTCTAGAGGGTCCTGGACCCCTTCCTTCCCTGTGTCCTCTAGTCGGCCATTTTGGTGTACCCTCTCTAGCTAACATTTTCAGGGTCTTTAAGGGTATACCTCTCACTTGGGCACAGCACAATCAGCATCACCCAATCCAGTACCCCAATATCAAAATGGGCATATACAGAGGTGGTTGCCTACTTTGAGCTTCATAAATTACCTATAACAACAAAGAAAATAAAAAACAAAAACAGACTCTCATCTTTAATAAAACTAGGAGACATCTATAAACTCATACCATGAAAACTGGGAAAAGATGACAGGAAGTAGAAACACCAGCAAAAGTAGGGAGGCTCCTGTTTGTGGCTGAAGAAGTCAGTTAAAATGCCCCAAGCATAGTTCTCCACCCAGTTTTCTGAAGCAGGTATAATATCTTAAGAGAGAGAGGGAAAAAAAAAAAAAAAGCCCTAAGTCGGAATGTAGATAGTTAGATAGATCAATAGATCGATAGATAGATAGATAGACAGATACATGATAGTTAGATAGACTCCTTTTTAAGGCAATGGGAATGTGTGGAACAAATTGGTTATGTGGTCTACCCAGTTCTCATTGCCTCTTTAGCCGAGGAGGACTGAAGAAGAAAGGGGGAGACATCCTGTTCGTAGGAAGCAGTGTGTTACTGAGGCAGGGGATAGGAGAAAGGCTCTGTGTGGAGACCAGTAAGGCCACTACTGGCCTTTGTGACCTGGAGGCAGCAAAGTCCTGGGTACCTTTTTCACTCACATCAATATGCCAGAAGGAACTGTGTGCCAAGGAGAATCCTGAAAGTCTTAAAAACAGCTCTGTTCTTTTCTATATCTGAAGTTGAACCAATTCTGGTCCAGAGGAACTTTTCCTCAGGAAAAGTCTTCTACTCTTAATAGAATATTGCAAATGATGTTTTTTAAAACAGAAAAAAGGGCTGGGTGTGGTGGTGCATGCCTGTAATCCCAGCGGCTCGGGAGGCGGAGGCGGGAGGATCGCAAGTTCGAGACCAGAGGTAGTCTGCGTAACTTAGCGAGACCCTGTCTCAAAAAGTAAAAAAAATGGGCTGAGGTGCAGCTCAGTGGTCCAGCACTTGCAGAGCATGCAGGCGCGAGGCCCTGGGTTCAACCCCCAGTAATGCAAAACAAACAAACAAACAAACAAAAAACAGAAAAAAGGAATAGGAAACACAAATTGAAGGTGAAGATCACTCAGAAAAATTTTGGACAAGAATAGTGAAAATTTTGCCCAAACATACTTTTATGAATTCAGAAACTTATTGAAACAAGTCTGCTATAAAATGAAATCCAAAGAAAAGATTTATTATGGCATATAAAATGGCTTCTAGGAGAAAGAATCACTGCCCCTTGAAGGATCAGGGATCTACCATCTTCTGAACCAAACTGCCATCCATCATTAAGGAACTGCCCCGGAAGGAAGCCACTGAGCAATGCTGGCCTGGGCTGTGTCCCCACCAGCAGAACAGATACCCCATGTTCCTCATGACACTCAAGGTGCTGGCCACACATTGTTGAGCTTCTGCAGAAACTCCACACAGCACTCCAGCACTTAACCACCAGAAACCATAGGAACAAAGCTTCCACCTCATCTCCACTGCCCAGAATCCAGAATGGTACATTTGTTTCCTCAGACCATGATTACATCTGAGCCCTGCTAAAGGATCTGTAGATGGGAGCCTTAAGTTTTCCAGCCTCTGGAGTACATGGCAGGAGCAAAGTGAAAGTGGGGAGAGCCATTTGCTACATCGATTCAAAAATATCTAAAGAGAATACAAAGGCAAATAATAAGATCAATAAAATTTGGATAATGTAAAAGAAAAAAAGCCCCCACACGTCTGTCAGTTTGCCTCCCTGTGGGGGCTTGTGTGTTGCGATGAGGCTGAGAGCTCTGCCACTGGTACCTCAGATATGAACAAGGTTACCCATGGTGGACAGGTTTTCAGCTGAGCTTCCAGACTAAGACAGACTAGGGAGTAGGACCTGGCAAGCCACTCCCGAGAAAAAACTAGCCATTGAAAACCCTATGAATAGCAAAGAAACACTGTCAAATATAGTGCCAGAAAATGAGGCCCCCAGGTTGGAAGGCACTCAGAAGACTACAGGGGAAGAGTTTCCTCCTCAAAGTAGAGTCTACTGTGATGACGGAAATGGAGTAAAGCCCCAGGGTGCTCAACTTGCTGACGTGGCACGACTCAAAATGAGGAGAAACAACCGCAAACATCCATTAATAATTGGAACATGGAATGTATGTAGTATGAATCTAGGAAAATTAGAAATCATTAAAAGAGAAATGGAGCCCATAAACATTGACATTCTAGGCATCAGTGAGCTAAAAGGGACCGGCATAGGCCATTTTGAGTCAGACAGTCATATGGTCTACTATGCTGGGAATGATAAACTAAAGGGAAATGGGGTTGCATTCATGACCAAAAAAGACATTTCAAGATCTATCACAAAATACAATGTTGTCAGTGATAGAATAATATCCATATGCCTACAAGGAAGGCCAAATGGGCTGGGATTTAGCTCAGTTGGTAGAGCACTGCGTTGCAGTCTCTGAGGTCCCAAGTTTGATTCCCAGCACCGCAAAAATGGGAGAAGGGCCTGGCAATCCACTCCCAAGGCAATCCCGAAACAGTCAGCCATTGAAAACCCTATGAGGGTCGCTATGAGTCGGATACCGACTTGACGGCACCCAACAACACAAGGAAGACCAGTTAATATGACTATTATTCAAATTTATGCACCCACCACTAAGGCCACAAATGAAGAAAGGGAAGACTTCTATCAGCTTCTACAATCTGAAATAGATCAAACATGCAATCAAACATACTGATAATCACTGGTGACTGGAATGCAAAGGTTGGAAACAAACAAGAAGGCTCAGTAGTTGGAAAATATGGTCTTGGTGACAGAAACGAAGCTGGAGATCACATGAGAGAATTTTGTCAAACCAATGACCTTTTCATTACAAATACATTTTTTCAACAACATACACGGAGACTGGAGACTATACACATGGACTTCACTGGATGGAGTATACAGGAATCAAATTGACTACATATGTGGAAAGAGACAATGGAAAAGCTCTATACTAAATGTCAAAACAAGACCAGATGCTGACTGTGGATCAGACCATCAACTTCTCATATGCAAGTTCAAACTGAAGCTGAAGAAAATTAGAACAAGTATACAAGAGCCACAGAATGACCTTGAGTATAGCCCACCTGAGTTCAGAGACCACCTCAAAAATAGGTTTAATGCATTAGACACAAATGACAGGAGATCAGAAGAATTGTGGCATGACATAAAAGATATCATTCAAGAAGGAAGCAAAAATTTCTTGAAAAGGACAAGAAAAAAGAAAAGACCAAATTACATGTCAAAAGAGACAGTAGAACTTGCCCTTGAACATTGAGCAGCTAAAGGGAAAGGAAGACATGATGAAGTTAAGGAACTAAACAGAAGATTTCAGAAGGCAGCTCGAGAAGACAAAAACAAATATTATAATGACATGTGCAAGGAACTGGAGGCAGAAAACCAAAAGGGAAGAACACGCTCTGTGTTTCTCAAGCTTAAGGAAGTGAAGAAAAAATTCAAGCCTCAAGCGGTAGTAATGAAGGATTCTACAGGGAAAATATTCAATGATGCAGGAAACATCAAAAGAAGATGGGAAGAATACACAGAGTCATTATACAAGAAAGAATTGGTAGATGACCAACCATTCCAAGAGGTTGCATATGAAGAGGAACCAATGGTGTTAAAGGACGAAGTGGAAGCTGCCTTGAAAGAACTGGCGACACACAAGGCTCCAGGAATTGATGGGATACCAATAGAGATGTTTCAACAAACGGATACAGCACTGGAGGTGTTAACATGTTTATCCCAACAGATTTGGAAAACAGCTACCTGGCCAAATGACTGGAAGAGATCCATATTTGTGCCTATTCCCAAAAAAGGGGCTCCAACTGAATGTGCAAACTATTGGACAATATCATTAAAATCGCACACAAGCAAAATTCTACTAAAGATCATTCAGAAGCAACTACAGCAGTATATAGACAGGAAATTACTGGAAAATCAAGCGGGATTCAGAAGAGGGCAGGGAACCAGGGACATCATTGCTGATGTCACGTGGATATTAGCTGAAAGCAGAGAATATCAGAAAGATGTCTATCTATGTTTTATTAACTATGCAAAGGCATTTGGTTGTGTGCATCATAACAAATTATGGATAACACTTCAGAAAATGTGAATACCAGAACACCTAATTGTGCTCATGAGAAATCTGTACATGAACCAGGAGGCAGTTGTTCGAATAGAACAAGGAAACACTGCGTGGTTTAAAGTTGAGAAAGATGTGCGTCAGGGATGTATACTTTCACCTTATCTCTTCAATTTATATGCTGAGCAAATAATCCAAGAAGCTGGACTTTATGAGGAAGAACACTGCATCAAGATTGGAGGAAGACTCATTAACAACCTGCGTTATGCAGATGACACCACTTTGCTTGCTGAAAAGGAAGAGGATTTAAAACATTTACTGATGAAGATCAAAGATCATAGCCTTCAATATGGGTTACGACTAAACATCAACAAAACAAAAATCCTTACAACTGGGTCAGAACGCAACTTCACATTAAATGGAGAAAAGATTGAGGTTGTCCAAGATTTTACTTTGCTTGGCTCTATAATCAACACCCGTGGAAGCAGCAGTCAAGAAATCCAAAGACGCATTGCTCTAGGAAAAGCTGTGGCAAAAGATCTCTTTAGAGTATTGAAAAGCAAAGATGTCACATTGAAGACGAAGGTGCGTCTGACTCA
>VMDO01016626.1:0-47295 GCA_007922755.1 Pedetes capensis
GCCTTTATTGTTGAACTTTTAAATTGGTTTTCTGACAAAAACATCTTTGAAAAAACATCCTTGGCTTTTCTTTTTATTTATTTACTTTACCCCTTATGGTAGATTTCTAGAAGAGAATCACTGGATTGAAGATTATGTAATTTTTTAAACTGTTGACACATTTTATCAACTTATTCCTCAGAGAGGTTGTGATTACACTTCCACCTGAATTATGTAAAAGCACCTGTGTTCTCACACCTCATCAATACCACATATTCACACATTTATGCTAATATACTTCTAAGTAGCATTTTTTATTAACAGGTGGTTTTTAAAAGGATAAAGAAAGGAAAACCAATGCTATTTCAGTGATTCTGTAAAAGAGTATTGGTTGTCCCCCATTTAATGAACTATCACAGAAGCCCACATCAAATCTCTAACTCCTATTAATATAAATCCATATTCCTAATTATTCTTTAGTTAAGCTAAATACATTAAGAATGGCTTTTTAGCAAAGCCACTATTAAACCTCAAAGTGTTATTCATTTCAAGATCCTGCAGCTATCAATTTAAAAAGCTTTTAACCAAGTCTCTAAGTCTAAATATTGGCATCTTTTCCCAGTGGTTAAATGAAATAAGCAACAAAGAAAATAGGTTTAAATTGAGCTTGGACTTCTGCCACCTTCTTACCAAGATTTGACCCAGCTATACTTTTTACTTCTAATTGCTTGTAAGCAAGGTTATTCCTGTCTGGTATTCTTTAACATATTCAAGATAGAGAGATTGCCAGAAATTTTTCTATATCTGATATGGAGATGGAGATGGAGATGGAGATGGAGATGGAGATGGAGATGGAGATGGAGATGGAGGGGGGGAGACAATGAGAATGAATATGTATGGGCTTTCCTATTCTCAGTTGTTGTTTTAAAAAAACTAAATTAATGTTACAAAGAGACCTTTTCTATCTCAGTTTTTTGACTAATGTGGTGCATAGCAGATACCACCCCTACTTGTCTGACAGTTTAAGGTACTGTGGGGGCTTGCGTGTTGCTGTGATGCAGAAAGCTATGCCACCAGTATTCAGATAACAGCAGAGTCATCCATATTGGACAGGTTTCAGCTGAGCTTCCATACTAAGACTACACAGAAGCATCCAACATCCCACTTCTGAAATGATTAGCCATTGTACACCCTATGAAGAGCAGAGAAGTGCTATCAGATAAAAAAGATTGTGTGCATGACAGTGTTTGGTTCTGTTCTCTACTGGATCACTAAGAGTTGGACCTGACTGGATAGTACCTAACAACAACAGCAGACATCAAACTACAGATTAAAATCTACAAAGTTGAAAGAGTAGATGTAAACACAGAAGGATTTGTAAAGAGATCTCTTTGGAGAGAGCATGGCTTTGCCATAATATCCCATTCTACCCCACCTAAAATGAGGGGAAGGTATATCTGTCACCTTAATCTAGTAGACAGAGCATGTACTGGCCCATATGAGAGCTTGATATTATTCTCTAAAGCTAGAAAACACTAAGGAATGTTACCCTACTCTCATGTGAGAAAACTAAAGTGAACTTTGAGTGGAGAATAAAAGTTGCCTCATTACAGTGGGTCAGCATTTCCAGAGCTGCCAGGTTAATGGACATGTTCTTGTTCCCTGTGGTCCCAACATGAGGCACACAGGAGAGAAAGTCATGTTAACTCCTGTTATGTCCTGCCAAGAAAAGTGTCTGGGAGGGTGGGGAATTCTAATAAAGGAGAATCTGCCAGAGAGAGGTAGGGGCTGAGGGTGCTGGAATAGAGTAGGGTAGTGAGTCAAAATTTAAGTATTGCCTGCAGCTGGAGAGGTGCACCAAGAGGGCATAGAACCACTGTGGAAGTGAGTCCACTGTAACACCAAGATCACGAGGCCATCTGGTAAGAGGTGCAGCCCAGTGGTATACCACTTGCAAGGTATGTGTGAGTCCCTCGTTCAACCCCCAAGTCCCACCAAAAAAAAAAAAAAAAAAAAAAAAAGAGTAAAGACAATGCCATCCATTTTGCCCTAAACAGAGTATTGTTTCTATAGTAGATGATTTCATTTTAGGTTATTACTTATAGAATTCACACATGAGAGATAATTAAGAGATAATTGCCATTGGCTTCCTCTGGGAGATGTTAATAACTAACATTCACTGAGCACTTCTATACCAAGCACTATTTTTTTTAATTTTTAAATGAATTCATTGATCTCAGCAGTAACTTTATGAATTATTATTTATTCTATTTTATAGATGGAGAAATCAAAGCACCAAGAGATTTAAAAATGCCCCCAATATTTTATACCTAAGACATGGCAAAGTAGGTATTTGAGCTCAGGAAGTCTAGCAAAGCTCACATGCTTAACCACTATACTATTTCATAGAAGAAATAATCCAGAATTCTTTATATTTAAGGGTGTTAGTAAAGAAGGAAGACTGGATGTTAAATCTAGATGCATTCTTGCATATTCTCCCTTCCTAAATAAAGTAATCACCATACTCCACACTCCTGAGTTAACAAACACCTTTACCCCTGCATCTCCCATTTTGGACTTCCATTCAGTATCTTGGCCGTTGCAAGAACTCTTTTGGTCATCTCTTTAAACATGTGCGAGTCAAAGATGCTAACAGAGCTTAGTTTTAGTTTTAAATACAAGAAGAAGCATGCCAATGTTCTAGAAAATGATACTCAGGAGAATTTTACTTCCACTTTAATCAACATCTACCTAGTAGAAGTTTAGATTTGAACTTTGACACATTCTGTCAATTGTCAATTTAGATTGACGTTGTTGGACACCTGGTATTCCCATGTCTCTTTATCATATTATATGTCCAATATTTCCTACAAGACTTAGCTCAAGTCCCACCTCCTTTATGAGAAGTCTCAGTATGTTTTCCATCTCTGACTTGCTGTGTGGCTTTGTCTACAACTACTAGTGAGTTATCTTGTGTAAGCTACCTTGAATCACCTACCATCTATGTTTTATAGTCTAGGCCTATCTTAACAAGATTTAGGGCAAAGACTTTGCCTTGTCCCTCTTCATATCTGCTGTAGCCATATAACCTCAGTTGTGAGACTAGTTGAGAAAAAATGGAACCTAGAACCAGGTGGAGTAATGTCATGGACTTAGCTATAGAGCAGGTTCCAAGAGATAGCCAAAAATCTCCCTCACAAAGATTAAAGGGAAGAGATGATATTCAAACTATTTAAGAGCCAGAATGGACTTCCAATCAATGTGAATGGACACCAGCTACTAACACTTACCAGTGTGGTTGAATATTCTCCCTAAAGTGATACCAATTATGGCATAAATACTTAGGAGTATGAACTGTGAAATTAGATGGAACAGATTGAATCATGCTATTGTGTGAACTTGGAGCAATTTTCTTTGCCTCTGTGTATTTAATTTCTTCCTCTTTTAAAAAACTAAGACAAGATCCTGCCCACAGAGCACAGAGATCAGACAGTGCAGGGAAAATTCCACACAGGAGCGTAGGGCTCAGATCTACTGTGGAGTACAGCCCTGGGAACCCTCCAACATCCTGCTGACAAGGTGCTGGAAGTGCTTTTCATGGGAAGAGTCTGGTGGGTGAGCCCCAGGGTGTTGGACCAGGGATGGGAAGCCTGGTCGGTGCCAGCAATGTGGTTCACCATCTCCCCACTACAGAAGCCCTGGTTGTGCAGTCTGTGATAGGAGTATGGTGTGGCATGAGTTCCGTGAAGGAGTATAGGTCTCAGACCTACTGGGGGTGACATACCATCATCCCACCAACTGCAACATGGGATCAACAAGTGAGCCCCATCAGGCCACGCCAGAGAGGGTGACATCAGAGCCTCAACTCACTTCCATCTGCAGCTGCTGTTTGGGCTGTGCACTCTGAGACAAGATGTCAGCATGTGCAAGCTCTGTGGGGGAGCACAAGCCTCAGAACAACTGGAGGTGAAACGTCCCCACCCTGCTAGTGCAGCACTGGTGGTGCACCCCAAAGGATGGGTGGCTGAGTGTACTCTGAAACTCTGTCCAGCCTGAGAGAGTGCCACAGATCTTGGCATCATCTCTGCTGGAGGGACTATAGGGAATTATCTGGACACCCCTAGGGTGGACCGGGAGGGTGCCCAGGTTAAGGTTTGCTTGGTCTGGGCCAAGGTCTGTGCCCTCCCCAGATCCTGCCCTGTTCCTGTCCCTCCCACCTCTGGTCACCCTTAACCCAGGAACCTGGGCTGGGACCTATTTGACTCACTAAGAGCCAATATGGCTGCCCAGTTCCCAGTTCACCCTTCACCTACTTTACTCCTACCCCTCCCATCAAGTGATCTAAGATGGCCCCCAAAGAGCCCAGCTCTTGTGTGGCCTCCTTCAATCTGATTGGCTGCCCAGAGCCACCCGATTGGTCAGTAAAGGACCTTTGGTGATTGGCCTGGCCTGCGCCTAACCTCCCTAACAAAATTTTTCTTTTTCAAATCCCTAGTTACTTAACTCCCCCACACGTCTGTCAGTTTGCCGCACTGTGGGGGCTTGTGTGTTGCGATGAGGCTGAGAGCTATGCCACTGGTACCTCAGATATGAGCAAGGTTACCCATAGTGGACAGGTTTTCAGCTGAGCTTCCAGACTAAGATAGAATAGGGAGTAGAACCTGGTGAACCACTCCCAAAACAACTAGCCATTGAGAACCCTATGAATAGCAAAGAAACACTGTCAGATAAAGTGCTGGAAAATGAGGCCCCCAGGTTGGAAGGCACTCAAAAGACTACTGGGGAGGAGTTGCCTCCTCAAAGTAGAGTCTACCATGATAACAGAAATGGAGTAAAGCCCCAGATACCTCCATTTGCTGATGTGGCACGACTCAAAATGAGGAGAAACAACTGTAAGCATCCATTAATAATTGGAACATGGAATGTACGTAGTATGATTCTAGGAAAATTAGAAATTGTTAAAAGCAAAATGGGGTACATAAACATTGACATTCTAGGCATCAGTGAGCTAAAATGGACCAGCATAGGCCATTTTGAGTCAGACAATCATATGGGCTACTATGCTGGAAATGATAAACTAAAGAGAAATGGGGTTGCACTCATCATCAAAAAAGACAGTTCAAGATCTGTCATGAAATACAATGTTGTCAATGATAGAATAATATCCATACGCCTAAAAGGAAGGCCAGTTAATATGACTATTATTCAAATATATGCACCCACCACTAAGGCCACAAATGAAGAAAGGGAAGACTTTTATCAGCTTCTGCAATCTGAAATAGATCAAACATGCCATCAAGACATACTGATAATCACTGGTGATTGGAACGCAAAAGTTGGAAACAAAGAAGAAGGCCCAGTAGTTGGAAAATATGGTCTTGGTGACAGAAACGAAGCTGGAGATAGCATGATAGAATTTTGTCAGACCAATGACCTTTTCATTGCAAATACATTTTTTCAACATCATAAATGGAGACTATACACATGGACTTCACCAGACAGAACATACAGGAATCAAATTGACTACATATGTGGAAAGAGACGATGGAAAACCTCTGTACAAAATGTCAAAACAAGACCAGGTGCTGACTGTGCATCAGACAATCAACTTCTCATATGCAAGTTCAAACTGAAGCTGAAGAAAGTTAGAACAAGTATACAAGAGCCATGGTATGACCTTGAGTATATCCCATCTGTGTTCAGAGACCACCTCAAAAATAGGTTTAATGCATTAGACACAAGTGACAGGAGACCAGAAGAGTTGTGGCATGACATAAAAGATATCATTCAAGAAGGAAGCAAAAAGTTCTTAAAAAGACAAGAAAAAAAGGAAAGACCAAATTACATGTCAAAAGAGACAGTAGAACTTGCCCTTGAACATCGAGCAGCCAAAGTAAAAGGAAGACATGATGAAGTTAAGGAACTAAACAGAAGATTTCAGAAGGCAGCTCGAGAAGACAAAAACAAATATTACAATGACATGTGCAAGGAGCTGGAGGCAGAACACCAAAGGGGAAGAACACACTCTGTGTTTCTCAAGCTTAAGGAAGTGAAGAAAAAATTCAAGTCTCAAGAAGCAGCAGTGACAGATTCTACAGTGAAAATATTAAATGATGCAGGAAACATCAAAAGAAGATGGGAAGAATACACAGAGTCATTATACAAGAAAGAATTGGTAGATGACCAACCATTCCAAGAGGTTGTATATGAAGAGGAACCAATGGTGTTGAAGGAGGAAGTGGAAGCTGCCTTGAAAGAACTGGCAAATCACAAGGCTCCAGGAATTGATGGGATACCAATAGAGATGTTTCAACAAACAGATGCAGCACTGGAGGTGTTAACATGTTTATGCCAACAGATTTGGAAAACAGCTACTTGGCCAACTGACTGGCAGAGATCCATATTTGTGCCTATTCCCAAAAAAGGGGATCCAACTGAATGTGCAAACTATCGGACAATATCATTAATATCACACACCAGCAAAATTCTACTAAAGATCATTGAGAAGCGACTGCAGCAGTATATAGACAGGGAATTACCAGAAAATCAAGCAGGATTCAGAAGAGGGCGGGGAACCAGGGACATCATTGCTGATGTCAGGTGGATATTAGCCAAAAGCAGAGAATATCAGAAAGATGTCTAGATATGTTTTATTGACTATGCAAAGGCATTTGATTGTGTGGATCATGACAAATTATGGATAACACTTCGGAAAATGGGAATACCAGTACACCTAATTGTGCTCATGAGGAATCTGTACATGAACCAGGAGGCAGTTGTTTGAATAGAACAAGGAAACACTGCGTGGTTTAAAGTTGAAAAAGGTGTGCATCAGGGCTGTATACTTTCACCCTATCTCTTCATTCTATATGCTGAGCAAATAATCTGAGAACTGGACTTTATGAGGAAGAACCTGGCATCAGGATTGGAGGAAGTCTCTTTAACAACCTGCGTTATGCAGATGACACAACTCTGCTTGCTGGAAGTGAAGAGGATTTAAAACATTTACTGATGAAGATCAAAGATCACAGTCTTCAGTTTGGGTTGCAACTAAACATCAACAAAACAAAAATCCTTACAACTGAGTCAGTATGCAACTTCACAATACATGGAGAAAAGATTTAGGTTGTCCAAGATTTTGCTTTGCTTGCCTATATAATCAACACCCATCAAAACAGCTGTCAAGAAATCAAAAGGTGCATTACTCTAGGAAAAGCTGTGGCAAAAGATGTCTTTAGAATATTGAAAAGCAGAGATGTCACATTGAAGATGAAGGTGCATCTGACTCATGCCATGGTATCTTCAGTAGCATTATATGGTTGTGAAAGCTGGACATTGAACAAGGGAGACAGGAAAAGAATTGATGCTTTTGAATTGTGGTGCTGGAGACATCTATTGAATATACCATGGACTGCCAAATGAACCAACAGATCTGTCCTAGAAGAAATGCAACCAGAGTGCTCCTTGGAAGCAAGAATGGCCAGACTGCATCTTACATATTTTGGACATGTAGTCAGGAGAGATCAAACCCTGGAGAAGGACTTCATATTTGGGAGAGTGGCAGGTCAACACAAAAGAGGAAAACCCTCCACCAGATAGATTGACACAGTGTCTACAACAATGGGCTTAAACATAGATAAGATCATTTGCCTGGCACAGAAAAGTGTTTCTATCTGCTGTACATAGGGACGCTATGAGTCAGACTCGACTCGATGGCACCTAATAACAAGAACAAGAAGTTACTTAACCGCCACACCCGGCATGAGCCGCTCCCTGATTGGCTATTTCTGGGCCCATACCCCCTTCATAGCAGGTATATAAACCACCACTAAAACTAGTAGCTTCCCTTTTGTCCCTTATGTTCTTAATCCTCCCCTGTTCTGCTGCTCTCTGAGCCCTTTCAAACCTGATCCCTGTACCCTGCTCCTGAGACCTGCATCCTCCAGCATCACCAGTGAAGACATTTGAGGACTACAAGCAAGACTCTGTGTTAATCCCAGGGCCTCTGAAGCAGTGAAAGCTCCAAGCAAGACACAAAGAGCTCTCTGCTTTTCTTCCCCCACCTTGGGGAGGGGGGAGAGTAGAGAGGGCAAACTTTGAGAGGCAGCAGGAGACACACTGTGGGACACTTCCATTGAACATCATTGTGCTGCATCCCCTTTTGTTCACCTTGGTAGGTGCAGCTTAATAAATTCTGTTCCTGTTTATAAGAAGGTTCCCAAAGTCCTTCCTTGGTGCCACCAGCTCTTGCCTCTTTCCAAGGGTCCCCAAGTACCCATGTTGAGGCAAGCTCCCTTACACTACCGGGCTGGAGTGAACCCCAACAGGGACAGTGCACAGAAACCCCTACCCCTATACCTGTCACCTTTCAGCAAGATTGCTTATAGGGAAAATCCCTTTCCATGTGGTGGAGTTGAGTAACCTCATAATAATGCTGTCATCACCAATTAGGAAATTTTATGCCAGAGGACAATGAAAATTGGAATATAGGTGAAGGCACCAGCAGGGACATGACTGAACAATGACCCAGCATGGTTTTCCCTGATAGCAAGAGGCAGAAAGGAGATACAGTGGGGCATCTGGCAAAGCTTCTCAGCTGAGGAAAGTGTGGTGGGGCCCTCTCAGATGGTCACAGCTGGTAGGAGGAAAGGTGGTCAAAGTGGAGGTCTCTAAGGTTCTCCAGGGAAGAGGCTGAATGAGGGTCTGTGAGTATGAGAGTGGTTTTTTGTTTGCTTTTGTCTTTTTCTGGGAGAGATGGTTGCCACCTTGGCCCCTGATCCCATTGGAACTGTGACCTGGAGAGAGGGAAACTGAGGGGTAGAGAGTCCTGGGGACAGTGAAGAGGAGCAGGTGCTGGTGGTTCCCTGAGCCTAAGAGAAATTCTTCAGAAAAGGTGCATCTGGATCCTGGTAGGGCTTGTGACATGGAAAAGTGGTGCCACAGTCTGGGCAACCTAAAACACATGGTTTAGGCTGTGGACTAACTGGGGGTTGGGAATACATGAGACAGAGAGAAACTGAAGGGGCAGTCCTGAATACAGAGTTTGTAGCAGCACTAGGCACTGGTCACTGAGGCTTCAAACCATGGGGTGGAGGAGGGAGGGAGAAGCCCTAGTGACTCATTGTCACCCCAACTCAAGGGAATGCCAGGGGGAGAATCTCTACACACAGAAAAGGTGGGACCTACAACCCAGACCAAGCAATGGGTAAGCCTCAGCAGAAAAATACACAAAACATGAAAGGACATGCTGGATGGGAAGATCCTACAGACCAAAGCACCTCAACAGATAACATCTGCAAAGCTGGATTTCTAGAGATACCTGAAGAATTCAGAACGTTGCTTATAAATATGCTTGTTGTTGTTGTTGTTAGGTGCCGTCGAGTCGGTATCTGACTCATAGCGACCCTCATAGGGTTTTCAATGGCTGACTGTTTCCGGATTGCCTTGGGAGTGGATTGCCAGGCCCTTCTCCCATTTTTGTGGTGCTGGGAATTGAACTCGGGACCTCAGAGACTGCAGCACAGCGCTCTACCAACTGAGCTAAATCCCAGCTATAAATATGCTAAATGACCTCAAAGACACCACCACAGAATCTATTGACTCACTGGATAAAAAGGTATCACATTTGGAGAAGTTCTCTAGAGAACTTGAAAACAAACAATAATAGAAATCAAGCGGTGGTCTTAGAGATGCAAGGAAAATTAAACCAACTCAGCATTATGGTAGCATCTTTAGTCTCAAGGATAAGTGAGAGTGAAAATAGAATCACTGTAACAGAAGAACAAGTATAAGATATTAGTTACTCACAAGCCAAGATAGAGAGAATGATGAAACAATATCAACAAGATCTTCAAGAGATTTCTGACAAAGTGAGAAAATGAAACCTAAGAATTCAGGGGGCCCGTGATATAGCAGAAAACAACAGGAGAGGATTAGGAAATTTATTCAAAGAAATGTCAGATGAGAACTTCGCAAATCTAAGGCAAAAGGTGGATAACCTATACAACTGAATCATTCAGAAGCCCAAATAGAGTAGACCAAAACAGATCCTTCCTATAGAACATTATAATTGGAATGCTAAATTTAGATTGCAAAGAAGCTATTGTCAGAGCTGCAAGGGACAAACGCCAACTCAACTACAAAGGCAAATCCATCAGAATAACAGTGGACCCTCAACAGCAATATTAAAGGCTTGGAAAGGCTTGTGTGTCCAAGGAAAGCTTGGACACACATCACCAAAACTCTGAAAAAGAATAAATGCCAACGAAGACTATATTATCCAGCAAGTTTGTCTTTCAAAATAGATGGTGAGTACAAGACATTCCACAATATTGCCTTGTTCAAGCAATTTGCAGCCACTAAGCCAGCATTGCAGAAGATCCACAAACACTGCATATGGTGGAGGTAAGAAAACCCCACATTTAAGATCAAAGAAATGAATAAACACAAAAGGAAATTAAGAAATGAATAGGATAAATATGTATCAAAAAACAGTAACAACTACTGAATTGATGCATAATAATGAATACTTCTCGATAATAACTCTCAATGAAAATGGGCTTAACTCACCAATTAATAGTCATACACTGGTCAATTGGATGAAAAAAACACAAGCCCTCTACATGTAGCATCCCAGAAATACACCTAACCTATAAAGACTATAAAAGGTCGAGAATTAAAGGTTGGAAAACAGTATACCAAGAAGGGGGAAAACAAAACAAAAAGCAGGAGTTCCAATACTAAGTTTGGACAGATTAGACTTCAATTCCCAACTAATCAGAAGAGACAAAGAAGGACACTGCTTATTACTAAAAGGAACAATCAACCACGAACCCATAATGTTACTTAACATATATTCACCAAATGAGGGGTGCCTAACATCACAAAACAAACTGTATTGGAAATAAAGGAACACATTGGACCAAACACAATATTTATGGGAGATTTCAATACCCTACTTTCCCCAAGAGACAAGTCATCAAAACAAAAACACAACAGGGAAGTGATGAAATTAAATTGCACCATAGACCAACTGGGACTTACAGATGTCTTCAGAACATTCCATCCATCTGATGAGGAATACACATTCTTCTCAGCACCACATGGAACTTTTCATAAAATAGACCAGATTTTAGTCCACAAAAATGGCCTCAACAAATACAAAATGTAGAAATCATCCCCAATGGAATAAATCTAGAATTCAAAAACAAGAAAAATTTCAGAAATTCTACAAATTCACAGAGACTAAATAACATACTACTTAATGATCAATGGGTTATCAAAGAAATTAAAGCAGAAATTTAAAAATTCCTATAATCAAATGAGGTTGAGAGCACATCCTACCAAAATTTATGGGATACAGCAAAGAGGGAAGTTCATAGAAGTGAATGACTTCATCAACAAGTAGGGAAGGCCCAAGTAAATAACACATCTCAAGGCATTAGAAAGCCAGCAAAAAACCTACCCCAAAAGAGCACTCAGACAAAAATTATGAAGATCAAGGCAGAGATATTCCAAATAGAACCTAAAAAGACAATTCAAAAAATTAATGACACTAAGAGCTGGTTCTTTGAAAAGATTAATAAAATAGATGCCCTCCTTAACAGTTTCACCAAAAGAAGAAAGAAAATGTCAAAATTGGAAAAAATAAATAAATGAGGAAGGAATCATAACCACTGATACCAATGAAATCCAGAAAATCATTGGGGCAAACTTTGAGAAATTGTACTCCCCAAAGATGAAAATACAGAAGGAATGGATAAATTTATTAACACACACAGTTTACCAAAATTAATCCTGGAGGACAAACAATCTACACAGACCCATTACATATACCAAAATAGAGAAGGTAATAAAAAGCCTCACAACAAAGAAGAGCCTAGGCCCTGACAGGTTCGCAACAGAATTCTATCAAACCTTCAAAGAAGAATACCTATTCTCCTCAAACTATTTGAAAAGGTAGAAAAGGAAAGGACACTCCCAAACTCATTCTATGAAACCACTATCACCCTGATACTAAAATGAGCAAGAACACATCTAAGAAGGATAGACCAAGAAGGATAGACTAATTATAGACTAATTTTCCTGATGAACATAGATGTAAAAATTCTCATCAAAATCCTGGCAAACCAAATTCAGCAACACATAAAAAAGATCATACACCTTGATCAATTGGGCTCCATTCCAAAGATGCAAGGCTGGTTCAACATATGAAACTTAATCAGTGTAATTCAACATAATAAGAGACTTGCAGACAGAAATCACATGATCATCTCAATCAATGCTGAGAAGAGATTTGACAAAGTGTCCCACCCTTTCATAATAAAAACCTTAGAGAAGGTACACATAATAGGAAAACACCTCAACATCATAAAGGCCATTTATGACAGACCTACAGCCAATATCATATTAAATAGAGAAAAATTAAAACCATTTCCTCTAAGATCATGAACAAGACAAGGATGTCATTCTCCTCTATCTTATTCAATACCAGAGCAATCAGACAAGAGAAAGAAATCAATGGGATACAGATAGGCAAGGAAGATGTCAAATTATCCTTATTTGTGGGTGATATGATCCTCTACCTAAAGGACTCCAAAAAGTCCTCTAGAAAACTTTTAGACCTAATTAACTCCTTCATCAAACTAGCAGGACACAAAACACTCAAAAATCAGTATCCTTCCTTTACACCAACTGTGAGCAGGAAGAGATGGAAATTAAGGCAGCAATCCCTTTTCCAATAGCCCACCAAAAAAATACTTAGGAATCAACTTAACAAAAGCTCCTAAAGATCTTTACAAGGGAAACTTCAAAACATTAAAGAAAGAAATTGCAGAGAATATTAGAGGATGGGTCTCCTTTGCTCATGGGTTGGGAAAATCAATATTATAAAAACGGCTATGCTACCAAAACCAATTTACAGATCGAATGCAATCTTCATTAAAATTCCAAGGATTGACTCTACATAAATAGAAAAAACAATCCAAAAATTCATATGGAAACACAAAAGACCACATATACCAAAAACAATGTTAAGCTACAAAACCAGTGCAGGCAGGATCACAGTCCCTGACTTTATACCACAGAGCTATAAGTAGCAAAAACAGCTTGGTACTGTCACAAAAATAGGCTTAAAGACCACTGGAACAGAATTGAAGATGCAGAGATAAAATCATGCAACTATAGCCACCTGATCTTTGACAAAGGGGCTAAACACACATGTTGGAGAAAAAGATAGCCTCTCCAACAAATTATGCTGGGAAACTTGGATTTCCATCTGCAGAAAAATCAAAACAGTTCTGTAGCTCTCAATTTGCAGAAGAGTCAACATGAAGTGGATAAAAGACCTCAATATAAAATCAGAAACCTTAAAACTACTAGAAGAAAAGATAAGAAACATATTCCAACATATAATCATAAAAAACATTTCCTTAACAAAACTCCAATTGCTCAGGAAAGTGCACCAAGAACCAACAAAATGGATTATATTAAATTAAAAAGAGTTAAGGAAGAGCCCACTGAATGGGAGAAAATCTTTGCATTCTACACTCCAACAGAGGACTAATTTCTAGTATTTACAAAGAACTCAAGAAAGCAAATCCCAAGACAACAAATAACCCAATACACAAGTGGGCAAAGGAAATGAACAAACAGTTCTCAAATAAAAAGGTTTGTAAGGGTAAGAAGCACATGAAAAAATGCTCAATATCTCTAGACATTAGGGAAATGCAATTCAAAACAACTCTGATATTCGATCTAACTCCAGTATGGCCAAGATCAACAAAACAAATAACAAATGCTGGGTAGGTTGTGGAGAAAAAGGAACTCTTTTACACTGTTGGTGGGAATGTCAATTGGTTCAACCAGTTTGGAAATCAACATGGAGATACCTCAGAAAACTAAAAATAGAACTGCCATACAACCCAGTTATGCTACTCCTGGGAATATACCCTATGGCAGACAAGTGATAATGCAATATAAACACCTGCATCTCCATCTTCACAATATCAAGGATATGAAACCAACAAAGGTGCCTATCAACAGAAGAATAGATTTTAAAAATTTGGGTACATATACACAATGGAATACTACTCAGCAATAAAAAATGAAATAATGTCATTTGCAGCAAAATGAATGGCCTTTTTTCTCTGCTAATCATAGGATTTTCAATGGCTGATTTTTTTAGGGGAATGGGTTACTGGGTTCTTCTCCCACAGAAGGTTGTTAGGATGATAAAACTAGAGTAATCAAAGGACTTAGAGTATTGATTATTATTAATTTCTCCAAATTACAGTGTCTAGTGTGTGCATATAATAAGGTCAAGGTACCACGCCGAGTTGAAACTTGCAGTTAGATTGTTCATGGCTATCCATTGGCTGAGCATTATTAAAGCAAACTCCTATAGGCCAATAAAAGGAGGACATACTCCCAGCCACAGGAATGAAGCTGATAAGGTCTAGGCAGAAACTGGTCATGCTAGATGCTTCATCCAGACACAGCATGTATAAGGGCTAACAGCAACAAGATTTACTCCAGAACCCACCCACTGGTAACTGGGGAAGACATGACAAAGTCTTCTAACACAAACTTAGGGACTGGTACAATGGTGTCTGTAGCTAAGCAAAGTTTGAGAAACAAAGGCATTTCTTAGTTCCCTACAATGTTTGGGTGCTCCAGAGGATAGCGTTGAGGACAACATTGAAAGAATCATTTAGTTATTTATCTCATTAAAATATTTTTTCAAAGGCATAGTGTGGCTGAGGCACTGTGCTCTTCAGTAAAAAATAAGACATACAATGTAGGTCTAGCAAGTAAAAAACATTATACTGTATTACAAATGTATCATCCTTAAAAACCTTACTGACAATCTAAACTTTAATTGGGAGCTTTTATCTTCTACAAAGTTGTTTGTCTGATACCCTGGATAGTACAGAGAAAAATATTTAGATAAAAAATTTTATAATCTGACCCCACCACCTTATGTGACATCTAACACTCTGATGCTGTAAATTCAAATCATAAGAGAAGCTTAAAAAAATATTTCTGCTTGAGAGTGCTAGTAATGTAGGACAGATATGGTAAGAAAAGTGTGAATAGAAATATTCACTTGGCACATTTCATTTTTTCCCTTTAGAAAAGTAACTATATATTGAATTTTTCTTTTCTGTAGGGTGAGTGCCAAAAGGTCTTGGGAAATAAACATTCTGCGCTTTGATAAAGAAAAGCTTTGTTCTCTCTCCTTTTTTGGTGAGAAATCATGCTTTTTAATAACATGGTCTATGAGGGAGCATATATTTTGCCTCTCTATGTTCTAGTTTCATAAATGCAGGCAGAGGGCTCAGAGACAAAGCAGATGGAGGCCTCTGGAGCTTTAGGCCCGAGGTATCTTCAAGAGCTGCACAGTACCCACTCACCATGTCACCTTCAACAGAAATTGAATTTCCCCACCATGATGAATGCCTTGGAAGCAGGGAACCCTATGTCAGCATTGCTCAACACACACACACACACACACACACACACACACACACACACACATTTATGCTTTTGTTCTTAACCCTTCAACTTGTGAGAGGATAAATGATGTACACCTAATTGAAAAAATGTCTTTCTTCCCTTGGGCTTCTAACGAGCTGGTTCTGTCTCACTTGAAGGAGAAAATGCCATCATTTTCATAGCATCAGGTAGTATATGGCTTCCCAGCAGGTGTGTAGCAGCTCAGCTTTTAACACAGTTGGGATTAGGTTCAAGAAGATAAAGCTGAGAAAAGGAGCCTCATCTCCACCTTTAATCAGTGGCTCTCCATGGCCCCCAGGTCAGCAGGCAGTCTGCATTCTGTACTCGCCTTTTTTCCCACTTGAAGGGAAATGGAAGATGGTAATGAGAGAAGGGAGCCCACAGGTGTTCAGTGACCCAATCATTCTAGAACTGGCACTTTCCTTTATTATCTGTCCAATACATATGCTTTTCGTCTTCTAATCCTAATGCTATGAGCTTCCCTAGAGTTGGGCCCTGGCCACAGATGTGCTAAAAGTTTTAAAATCTATTCCAAACAGCACAGAGTTCTGAACAAAATATTTGCCCTGGAAATCTTTAATGATCATGAATTTAGGGAATGGGAACATTAGAAAATTCAAGCTCACCATACCCCAATTCTATTTATACATTCAGATGAATATTTAAATGTTAAATATAACTCAACACAGTGGCTCAGGCCTGTAATCCAAGCCACTCGGGAGAGACAGGCAAGAGGATCACAAATTCAAGGACAGAGGCAGCCTGCATAACTTAGCAGAATCCTATCTCAATATAAAAAATAAAAATGGGCTGGGGATACAGGCCAGTAGTAGAGTGCTTACAAAAGGAGCACCATGCCATGGGTTCAGCCTCCTAATACAGAAAAAAAATGTTAAGTATCTATTACATGCTTACTGTAGGATGCACATTGATAGTAATCATGAGAATGAGGAAAATGGTCCTAGCCCTTGTTCCATGGAGCTTACACTTGACTTGGAGAGATAAGTATATCAAATGAATAATAATATACACAATGATCAATGCTAACAAGAAGTGCAGGGTGCCATAAAGGGAAATTTTAGAAGAATTTGATCTAAACTAAGGGGTCTCAGGGGTCTTTTCTTAGCAAGGATAACTGACCTGAGATTTAAAGGATAAAGAGAAGCAACTGATGGTGGATGGTGGAGGGAAGAGGAAAACACATTTCCAGCAGAGGAAAGAGGATGGCAGAGGTCCTGGCACAGACAACAGGACTGTGAGGAGCAAGAGTAAGTCAGAGTGGCTGGACCATCGAGGGTCATAGGAAACAGTGTGAAATGAGGCTAACTAGCTTTGAATCCATGTTAAATATTTGGGATTCAGCCCTAGAAGAAATGAATAACCACTGAAAATTAATGTCTGAAGGTGGAGGAAGAAAGGTTTTGCATTTCAGAGAGCTCTCTAGTTTCTGCAGGGAAAACAGATTGAAGTCAACTCAAAATATAGAGAATAATTAAGAGTCCAGGCAAAATTGATGATGAGAGAAGAGAGGGAGAAAAGTAAATAGAGCCTAGACATTTTTAAGAAGTAGTTGGCATGTTGTTTGAGCATTCACATTTCCAATCAGATTGTCACTTAATCATTTATTTATATCTCATTAAACATACATTTTATTTTTAAATAAACATTTCCTAATTTCTTGCTTGGTATGAGATAGTGGAAAAATAATTACAATGGCTAAAGATACAGCTCTATTTGGAAAACATTGCAAGGGACTATTTAGCAGAGCAGTCAAGAGCACAGGCTTTGGAGTCAGGTGTACTGTTATAAGTTCTGGTCATGTCTCTTACCAATCACACCAACTTGGACAAATCAAATACTCTGAGCCACTTTTATAAATTGATGTAAATGGTACCTACTTCATTGGATTGTCTTGAGGATTAAATGAGATGATACATGTCAAAATAATGACAAGGTGATTGCAATTAGAACATTTTTAATAAATGGCATCTCCTGGTTTATCAAACAATTGAAGTATCAGATACATTTGCAAAATACATCAACTTTGTAACAGTTTATTGTCAGCATACATGGATATAAAGTGTCTACTTGTCAAGCCCTTTCTAGTTGAGTGACTTTAGTCCCTGAAAGTTAGTTTCCCATCTTAGACATGCTATACTTCACACATCCTCTGACACAGATGTATAAAATGGTAGAGACATCTGCAACTTCTCTCTGTGTGTTCTTCTCAAGACTCACAAAGGTATGTTATGGTTGTAAATAATATTAGTTGATCACTTAAAGATGTTGTTGTTGTTGTTGTTGTTGTTGTTGTTGTTGTTGTTGTTGTTAGGTGCTGTCAAGTCTTGTCCAAATCATAGCGATCCTCACAGGGCTTTCAATGGCTGATTGTTTCCGGATTGCCTCAGGAGTGAATTTCCATGTCCTTCTCCCATTTTTGTGGTGCTGAGAATCGAACTGGGGACCTCAGAGACTGCAGAGCAGTGCTCTACCAACTGAGATAAATCCCAGCCATCACTCAAAGATAATATAGATTAACATATAGACTAAATACAATATACTAGCTTGACCTGCAAAACTTTGCTATTGTAATCTTTCTGAAAAAGGAAAACATCATAGCAAATCAAAACTTTATGTATGATTGCTAAAGACCTGGAGAAATTCTATTATGGATGCTGATGCAGCAATGAGTAAATTAGTATTAAGTTGGATTAGCCAGACGTGGTGATGCAAACTGCTAATCAACTTGCTGAAGAAGATGAGACAGGAGGATGGTGAGTTCAAGGCCAACCTAGGCTACACCTTGGAAGAAGGACCTGGCAGGCCACTCCTGAAACAATCAGCCATTAAAAACCATATGAATAGCAGAGAAACACTGACATAGTGTCAAGCATGGCACAGTGTGGGGTAGTGTTTCATTTTGTTGTATATAGAATTGCTATGAGTTGAACCTGACTTGACAGCACCTAACAACAACAAATTGGAGGAGGTCAAACTCAATGTATTCACCAAGGAATCAAAGGAAATAAAGTTATCTTGATGTATACTCCATCCAAAGTTTCCAGAGGTTGCATAGATGACACTAGTTTTTAAAGCAGTTTGAAAAATCCACGGAAATTGCCTATACTTGAATAAATATGTATATATTTATGTATAAATATGTATATATATATACATATACATATATACATATATAAATATGTATATATATACATATATACACATCATACATACATACATATATTCCATAGTCAATTTATGGTGTTTCATTTTATTTAACCTTATTTTAATGATTGGGCTGGGGTTTAGCTCAGTTGGTAGAGTGCCACTCTGCACTCTCTAAGGCCCTACGTTCGATCCCAGCACCACAAAAAATGGGAGAAGGATGTGGCAGCCCACTACCAAAACAATCAGCCACTGAAAACCCTATGAATAGCAAAGAAGCACTGACATACTGTCGAGCATGGCACAGTGTCAGAGAGTGTTTCATTCTGTTGTGAGTTGGACCCAACTCAATAGCATCTAACACAACAACAATAGTTTACTGATTTATTTCTGAGTTAGTGTGGTTAGAAATCAGATCTTAGAAACAGATTGCAGATTTCAACATTGATTCTATAGGAGACAAAAGACCTACTCACAAAGGCATACTGTGTCCATGATCCACAGCAAACTAAGTTAGTGGCTTTCAAACTGTTCTCAGAATCCTAACAATTCTTCAGAGATGTTTCATGGCTGCCCCTGGGCTGGGGAATTCCGCAAATGAGTACAGCAAACTGTGCTTCCACCCCTAGCTTTATCTGTTTTATATATTAGCCTTCTGTAAAAAATTTAATTTTATGGAAAAGCGTACTGATCTTTAAAATTTTTTGAAGGTCACAAAATTGATTTCTGCAAAATAGAGGGTCTGTGCTGTCAGTTATATATCCCCAAGCCCCTAGACACATTTTCCTCCATGATGATTCCCTGTCTTCCTATTTTCTTTCTTTCTTTTCCTTCTCCTTCCCTTCCTTCCACTTCTCTATCATAGTAAAGTGTGTGCCCATTGTTTAATAGTACTGATGAGCCTTGTTCTTTGTGTTCAACAAATACTTCTCAGAATATGTTTGTTACTGAAGATTTAGTCCCTGTCATTCTCAAGATCAAAGGACAGAAAGGGGTGACCAACACAGAGGCAAACCAGCAATTAGAACAGGTGGTGGTGAGTGACAGGAATTAGTAGAAAGCAAGTGTCACAGAAAATTATAGCCTTGGTTCTAGAGTCAGAATGCCTGAGTTCCTAACATTCTCACCCAATTATTTACTAGCTGTGTGATCTTGGGCTAATTGCCTGATTTCTGAGCCCAGTAACATTATCTATAAAGTGGAAAAGATATTATTCTATATTTCACTTGGTTCTTATGAAAATTAAATGAGTAAATATACACAGAAAATTTAGAGCAGCACTTAGCCCATAGTAATTGTTCAATGAGAGTGTATTTGTGTCTTTTAAATGTAAGATCTTTTAATGGGCATAGTAAAGTACTCTGGGAATTGGTGATATCTAATCTGAGTTGTGAAAAGTGACCAGGCAATTAACTGTACCAGACCAAGGGAGTAAAGAAAGATTCTAGGAAGTGGAACCAGCATTCTAAACATCCTCAAAAGAAAGAAAGCATCTGTTAGCAGATGCTAATAATGTCAACAATACTTCATTACTGCTTGGCAGTTGTGAGAGTTCAGACTTCCCATTATACCTCTGTAAACACTATCCTTGCTGGGAGGGTGAGGATTGAGACCTCAAGAAAAGGCTTCTCTCTAAGAAGACTACCAAAGAAAGCCAGAATAGATATTTATTCCAATAGCTGTGTGAATTGCAATGTAAAAACACAAAAAATATGAAAACACAAGGCAATATTACTCTTCCAGAAGTTTACAACTCTTCAATAACAAAATCCAAATATAATGAAATGATAGAGAATTCAAAAGTCTAATTTTTAAAATTATCTATGACCACAGTATGGAAACAAATAACAGATAAGTGAAGTAAAGAAGTCACTTCAAGACTAGAAATTTGGACTACAAATTTGTCAAAGAGATTCTGAAGGGGAAAAAACAGAAATCTTAGGAACAAAAAGTTCAATAAATCAAATTTTAAAACTCAATGGAGTCTATCAACAATATATAGTACATCAAGCAAAAGAAAGAATATCAAGAATTGAAGAAAAAGTAGAAGAATTATTGCATTCAGATAGCAATAAAAGAGGAAGAAAAGCAACCATGACCACAACTTTCAAGAACTCTGGGATATGATTAAGACACCAATCTACAAATATTTATTGTAGCAGAAGGATGAGATACAAACTAAACGCATAGAAAACCTATTCAATGAAATTACAGCAGGATATTTCCCAAATCTGTAGAAAGATATAGCCATCCAAGGACAAAAGGTATTTAGAACCACAAAATATATGACCAGAAAGTAACCTCTGCATGTCATATTCAAGTTGAAATGCCAAAAGTACAGAAGAAAGAAAAATTAACAGCTGTAAGAGAATAGTGCCACCTTACTTACAAAGGCAAGCTCATAATTATGTCAGACTAACAGTAGAGTGCTTTCTCTGTGCACTCTAAGGCCCTGGGTTGCTTGCTCTGTGTGCTCTGAGGCCCTGGGTTCAATCCCCAGTACTGCAAAAATGGGAGAAGGACCTAACAGTCCACTCCCCAAACAATCCCAAAACAATCAGCCATCAAAAACCCTATGAGTAGCAGAAAAGCATTGACATAGTGCTAGAAACAGCATTAGGGAGTGTTTTGTTCTGTGGTACATAAGGTCACTATAAGCCAGACTCAACTGGATGGTACCTTACAACAACCACCAGTGTCTACATTTTTAAAATATGAGAAGCCTTAAATAACCTAATGATGCATCTCAAAGTCTTAGGGAAAAAATGACAAATGAATCCCCAAATTAGTAGAGAGAGAGAAATAAAAAGATCAGAGTTGAAATTAATGAAATGAAAACTAAAAAATAATAATAATACAAAGGATCAATGAAACAAAGTGTTTATTCTCTGGGAAAATAAAGAAAATTGACAAAGCAAAGCCAAACTAAGAGTGGAGGAAGCAGAGAGAAAGAGATCTTAAATAAATAGAGATGAAATGAGGATATTATAATAGATACCACTGAAATCCAGAGGATTAGAAAACATTTTCAAAACTTATACTTCAATAAATTAGAAACTCTATAAAAGTGTGGGAAAATTTCTAGACAAAGGTGTCCTACCAACATTGAACCAAGAGGATTTTTAAAAACCTAAACAAATTTATGATAAGCAATAAAATTAAAGCAATAATAAAATATCTCCCCTGAAATAATACCCCAGAGGTGGATTCACTTTTGAATTCTATAAGACCTTTGAAGAAGAACAACAACACTCTTCAAACTATTCCATAAAACAGAAACTCATCCTACAAAGCCAGTATTTCCCTGATACTGAAACCAGATAAGAACACTACAAAAACAAGAAAACTATAGGCCAATTTCCTTGATGAACATAGGGGGGAAATCCTCAATAAAATACTTGCAAACCAAATTGAAAAACACATTAATAAGACCACACACCATAATCAAATTGGTTTTGTACCAGAAATGTGAGGATGGTTCAAATACACAAATCAAGTAAAGTAATAAAACACACAAATAAAATAAAGGACAAAAATTATACAATCATTTTGATGTAGAATTGGGCTTTGACAAAATTCAATATCCTTTCATGAGAAAAGCCTTGGAGAAATTAGACATAGAAGAATCATACTTCAACATAAGGGTTATCTATGACAGACATATAGCCAGTATTATACTGAATGGAGAAACAGCAAAAATCATTTCTTCCAAAATCAGGAATGAGACAAAATTGTTCATTCTTTCCACTCTTATTCAACATAATGCTGGAAATCTTAGCAAAAGCAATAAGAGAAAAAAATAAAAAGGATACAAGTAAGAAAGGAAGAAGTCAAATTATCCCTATTTGTGGATAATCTGAACCAAAAGACTCTAGAGATTCCACCAGACGACTCTTAGATCTGGGAGAAAATCATTTACAGCTTTCTATACAACAAGGTATTAATATTAAGAATATATAATGAAGTAAAAAAATTAACATGAAAAACAAATAGTCTAATTGATAAAGGGGCAAATGAACTGGAACATTTTTCAAATGAAGCAGTGCAATGGTCAACAAATATATATAATTTTCAATAATTTTAGCCACCAGGGAAATGCAAATCAAAAACTAATTTGAGACTCCATATAACTTCAATCAGAAAGATTAACATCAAGAAAACAAACAATAAAAAATGCTGGCAGGAATAAAAGGGGAAAAGGAACCCTTTACAATGTTGGTGGGCATGTAAATGAACCACGCCACTATGGAAAGTGATGCAAAGGCCCCTCAAAAATTAAAAATATATCTACCATATCACCCAGCTATACCACTTCTAAGTGTATACTCAAAATAATCTAAGTTGTCTTACTATAGAGATAACTGCATATTTGTGTTAATTGAAGCACTGTTTGCAAAAGTCAATTTACATAAATAGCCCAGGTGTCCATCAACAGGTGAATGCATAAAATGTGATATATTTATATACAACAGAATTTTATTCACCCATAATGAAAAAAATTATGTCATTTCCATGAAAATGAATAGAACTAGAGGATATCATGCTAAGCAAAACAAGCCAGACTCAAAAAGACAATTATCAGCCAGGTGCTGTAGTGGACACCTGTAATCTCAGAGATGTAGAAAGCTGAAGCAGGATGATCACAAGGTTGAAGCTAGAGGCAGCCTGTGAAACTTAGTGAGACTCTGTCTCAAGATAAGAAAAAAAAGGGCTGGAGGTACAGCTCAGTAGTAAAGCACTTGCCTAGTATGCACAAGCCTGCAGCCGTAGCCCTGTGACATCTGATCCTCTCAGATCTCGGAAGCTAAGCAGGGTTAGGCCTGGTTAGTACTTGGATGGGAGACTGCCTGGGAGTATCAGGTGCTGTATGTAGGCTTGGGAGATGGACCAAGCAATCCACTCCCAAAAACCAATTCTCCTTTGAAAACCCTATGAACAGCAGAGAAGCACTGACAATAGTGTTTCGCCTGTTGTATGTAGGGTTATTATGAGTAGAACACCTACTCCACAGCACCTAACAACAACAACAATAGTATGCACAAGACTCTGGGTTTCATCTCCAGGCCCTTAAGAAAAAAGAAAAGATAAGGAAAGAGAACCTCATGTTTTCTCTCATATGTGCTATTTAGGGGGAAAAAAGTATATGAAAGTAAAAAGGGTAGGATTAGGCACTTACAAGGGGAAAAGAAGGAAGGAGAAAAGGAAGGAGAATGAGAGAGGTAACAGACAAGGTTGAATATGATCAAAGTATGCACATATGAAAGTTCCAGTCCAAGTTGGCAGATTTGAGCCAAGCTCTGTGTGATGTGGTGAAACAAAGGAATGAGGATAGGAAGAATAGACTATGCCAAAGAGAGAAAGACTGGAAAAGTACAGATATCACAAAGGAGGTTATAGAATGGTCTCAGAGTGCAGAGGATGGAGGGGGTGCTACACAATGAAGGAGAATGAGCAGGGCACATCTCTAGCCCCATGTCTCCCAGCATGTGCACAAACCAGAGGCCTCACACAAAAAGTAAGCCAGACAGCCCTGATAAGCAAGGTGGAAGCCCTACAGGACAAACCCACAGTCCTTTAAGCCCTTGGATGCATTTAAGGGGTTCAGACAGTGGCTCTTCCTGATGGGTGGCGGGATGATCAGCTTTGGAGAAAAGACCCCCCTCACCATGCCCCATATCTCAGAGGGCTGTGACTGGACACCATCTTGAGGGGGAATCTGTTGTATGAGAATGAACTTCTCCTGGGTCTAAAAACAAGAAAAAAAATCATAGGTCAGGGAGCCTGGGAGTAACCTCCCACAATACCCCAGGGTGGGACTCAGTTGCAACAGCCAATTACAGAAAGGGGAAGGTGGGATTCCAACATGCAGAAAAATTCAGGCAGCAAGAGGCTTGGGTAAGGTGGACTGTAGCCACACCCACTCCATGAGGAGAGGAGATGACCCAATCTCCTGAGGGGAGCTGTGGAGATTGGCAACCCTGAACTAAGATCAGATAAAAGACTCCAACTTCAACAGACCATCATCTCTACCTAACAGACCTCAAATTAGAGAACACAGAAAGCAGCTTTTCCAGTACTTTGTTGTTGTTTTTGTTGTTGTTGTTTTCACTCTATGGTGGGTATTGAACCCAGGCTTTGCATTGGACAGGGACTCTACTACCATGCTACACCCTCAGCCTTTCTTATTTATGTTTTGTGATGAGGTCTTACTGATTTGCACACACTGAATCTGACCTGGGGCTAGATATCCTTCTCCAATAGCCTTCTGAGTCACTGGGATTATAGGCATGTTTCACACAATGTTCTCTCTCTCTCTCTCTCTCTCTCTCTCTGTCTCTCTCTCTGTCTCTCTCTCAACTCTTTTTTGCCTCTTTCATTTTTGGTTTTAATTTCCTCATTTCTCTATTTTCTAATATAACTTTTTTTTCTTTTTCAGTTCTTTTTTATCTTTTGCCACCTGTGTATCTTTTTCTGTTTACTATATTTTAGTATCATTTTTACTTTATTTTTAAAAAGAAATATCTCAAGCTTTTTACATTTTATTCCTTCTCTTATATTCATCTAACTTTCATTACACAATTTTTCCTTCACTGTGAAATCAAGATTTTTTTAGCTTTTGCTCTCTTCTCTCCTTTATAACATTTTTTCTTTGCCTCTTTTTTCTTTCTTAACTCTGCTGTTTTCTTTCTCCTCTCTCTCTGCCTTTCTTTTTTTTTTTTTTTTTTAAGCAATACTGGGGGTTGAACCCAGGGCCTCATGCTTGCATGCTTTGCAAGTGCTGTACCACTGAGCTGCCCCCTCAGCCCATTGTTTTACTTTTTTCTTTGAGACAGGGTCTCGCTAAATTATGCAGACTGCCTCTGGTCTCGAACTTGCAATCCTTCTGCCTCTGCCTTCTGAGTCACTGGGATTACACTGCCTTTCCTTTTTATTTCGAGTAATTACTATTTCTACTTTCACCCTAAATAATTTGTAACCTCATAGTTTACTCTATATTACTGTCACTATTTTTTGTTCTATGGGCATTGGGGTATAGTAGTTGGCTTTAAGTGATTTTAAGTGTATTTCTGTATCTGGTTTGGTCAGGTATTGTACCTGTTATAGTGGTTTGCCTTCCCCTGTCAGAGTGATACTGGGGATTGAGCTACCATGAGAAAGCTGCTCACTAAGAAATTCCCAAATAAAACTGGAAGAGATACCCATACCAACCAATCCACAAATTACAAAGAAATACAAGAAACATGTCTACAGCCATAGCCCTGTGGCATCTGATCCCGTCAGATCTTGGAAGCTAAGCAGGGTCGGGCCTGGTTAGTACCTGGATAGGAGACCGCCTGGGAACACCAGATGCTGTAGGCTTGGGAGAAGGACCTGGCAACCCCCTCCCAAAAATCAATCTGCCATTGGAAACCCTATGAACAGCAGAGAAGCACTGAAAATAGTGTTTCCCCTGTTGTACAGAGGGTCGCTATGAGTCGGATACTGACTCGATGGCACCTAACAACAACCAGAAACATAAAAATCAGAGAAACATGTTTCCTCAAAAAAATCATAATTCTTCAACTATCTGAATCCAAGTATATCGATAAGGTTGAAATGTCAGACAAAGAATTCAAAATTCTACTTGTAAAAATGATCAGTGACTTCAAAGAAGATGTAAACAAGCTGATGAATAAAGAAAATGAATTCAGGACCTAGATTAAAAAGTCACCAATGTAGAAAACAAAGTCAGAAAAATGGATGAGAAATTAAACAAGAAAATTGAGATTTTGAAAATGGAAATGTTAGAAATGAACTCATTAAATAAAAATTTAAAAACACAGTGGGAAGCACTACTATAAGCAGAAGAAAAAATACCAGAGATAGAAGACAAAATTGAGGAAATAGTACATTCAGATATCAAGACAAAGGTGACAAAAATATAGGATAGCCTCTTCAACAAACAGTGTTGGGAGAACTGCATATATCCATGTAGAAAAATGAAACTAGAGCCCTCTCTCTCACCCTGTACAGAAATCAGTTCAAAATGGATAAAAAATCTAACATAGGACATGAAACATTGAAAATGCTGGAAGAAAGCATAGCAAAAACATTTCAAGGCATGTTGTTAAGTGCTGTTGAGTCAAGTCCAGGCAAAGACCTCCTGAAAAGGACCCCACCAGAACAGGAAACAAGAATTGACGAAAGGGATTGCATGGAATTAAAAGCTTTTGCACAGCAAAGGAGACAATTAACAGTGAAAAGACAGCCCACAGAGTGGAAGAAGATCTTTGCCAGTCATACATCAGACAGGGGATTAATATCTAGAATATATAAAAATTCAAGAAATTAAACATCAAAGAAGTGAACTATCCAATCAATAAATGGGCAAATGAATAGTTCTCAAAAGAGAAAATATAAATGACCAATAAACATATGAAAATGTCTTCAACATCTTTTGCTATCTGGGAAATGCAAATCAAAAGTACATTGAGATACAATCTCAGTCCAGTCAGAATCACTAACATCAACAAAACATACCAAAAATGCTAGCAAAGATGCAAAGAGAAAGGAATCCTAGTACATTGTTGGTGGGAATGTAGGTTGGTGCAGCCACTCTGGAAATCAGACTGGAAGCTCTCTGAATAACTAAAAATAGAACTACTATATGATCCCCTATACCACTCTTGGAGATATATATATATATATATATATATATATATATATATATATATATATATATATATGAGAGAGAGAGAGAGAGAGAGAGAGATATGGAGATATATATATATATATATATATGGAGATATATTTTTTTTCAGTTCTATTGTAGTGCTGGTTTTATGTTCCCCAAGAGCTGTATGAAAGACAGGCCTGACCATCTACCTGGGTTCCCTTGAGGACTGGGCAGGATGCCTCTGAATGGAGCTGCCAGTAGAGGAATCATGCCCATCCTTAATACCTCTGAGGAAGCCTAGGCTGAAGGCACCTTGGGAAAGGAGGGAAAACATATGTGTGTGTATGTGTGTGTGTGTGTGTGTGTGTGTGTGTGTGTGTGTGTATACATATGTGTGTGTATGTATATATATGTATATATCAACATACCAAAGAGGTAATTGCAGTGTTTCTCTGCATCCTGAGGGCCTGTGTTTAGTCCCCACCAACCAAAAACAAGAAAACTTGGCAATCCACTCTGGAAGTAATAAGCCATTAAAAACCCCATGAGGGTCACTATGAGTCAGAGACAACTCCATGGGACCTAACAACAAATTTACAAGCCAAGATATGGAATCAACCTAGGTGACCATCAACAGATGAGTAAAGAAAATGTGGTAGATATACACACACCATGGAGTTTTATTCAGCTATATAGAAAAAGCGCCTGCAGCCGTAGCCCTGTGGCATCTGATCCTGTCAGATCTTGGAAGCTAAGCAGGGTCGGGCCTGGTTAGTACTTGGATGGGAGACTGCCAGGGAACACCAGATACTGTAGGCTTGGGAGAAGGACCTGGCAACCCCCTCCCAAAAATCAATCTGCCATTGAAAACCCCATGAGCAGCGGAGAAGCACTGACAATAGTGTTTCCCCTGTTGTACAGAGGGTCGCTATGAGTCAGATACCGACTCGACAGCACCTAACAACAACAACAATAAAGAAAAAAAAATATGTCATTTGTGGGAAAATGAATGGAACTAGAGATCATCATTTTAAGTGAAATAAGACAAGCCCACAAAGACAAACATCATGTTTTCTTTCATATGTGGATGCTAGATTTCAACATATGTTCAATATTTTAATATACAGGTCATGATGGTAGAAGGGAGAGAAAAGGGACTCAAAGGGAGCAATAAAGAAGGGTAATGGGGGAAACAAATATGTTTTGCACTCATGGGAAAATTCTGGATTTATATACATTCATCCATCCCATATGTCTGTCAGTTTGATGTGCTGTGGGGGCTTGCATGGCAGTGATTCTGAAAGCTATGCCACCAGTACTTCTGATACTGGCAAAGCCACACACAGTGGACAAGTTTCAGCTGAACTTCCAGACTAAGACTAGGGAGAAGGACTCAGCAATCCACTCCCCAAACAATTAGCCTTTGAAAATCCTATGAATAGCAGAGAAGCACTGTCAAATATAAGGCCAAAAGATGAGCCACCTAGGCTGGAAGACATTCAAAAGACAACTGGGGAAGTGTTGCTCCTCAGAGTTTACCTTAATGACTAGAATGGAGTAAAACCCCTGGGACCTCTATTTCCTGAGGTGGCATAACTCAAAATGAGAAGAAACACAGTGGCTGCAACAATGGGCTCAAACAAAAGATCGTGTACATGTCAGTGTTGTGTAGTGCTCTGTTCTATTGTACATAGGGTCACTATGACTCTGTGGCACCTACCAACTATGTACACACATGTACACATACACATACATACACATGAACAAGATATGCCTGAAGAAGGGGTACTACAGGTGGTAGGAAGGGTGTGGAGGGGTCATGAGAAGGTAACAGAGGTGAACATGAGCAATATACAATGATATGTATATATGGAAATGTCATAATGAAATTCATTAAGTTATATGCTAAAAATTGCTAATAAAGTAAAACAAAAATAATTTCAAATATAAATCAGAAAACTTATAAAGCATGAAGTAAATATAACTAAAATTTTCCTTAAATTCTATTAAAAGATAATCACTAAATAATTTACCTGTTTCCTTCTGAAGGCTTTGTAAAGCCTAGATTTTAAATTAATTAGTTCATTTTTTAAAAGAGAATGCCTCATAGCCTGCCTGTTTTTCTGGTTAGAAATTATGTTTTTCTGGTTAGAAATTAATTATGAATTTTTATTCCATTATTCTATAATACAATTTTAATAGTTATATCACATTCTAAAATCTCTTTAACCTTCAAGGACATATCAACTCCTAAGTATCATACTAGTTCATACATCTTTGGTAATTTTTAATTATTTCCTTTGAATAATTTCCTAGATTTGGAATTGCTAACTTAAAGAGTGTGCCCAAAAGATGCATTGCATTGGAAAAAGCTATTGTAAAAGACCTCTTTAGAGTTTTAAAAAGATGTCACATTGAAGACGAAGGTGTACCTGACTCATATCATGGTATTTTCAGTTGCATCATATGATTGTGAGAGCCAGGCATTGAATAAAGGAGATGGGAGAATTGATGATTTTGAATTATGGAGCTGGAGACAAATATTGAATATACCATGGATTACCAAAAGAACCAACAGATCTGTCCTAGAACTAGTGCAGCCAGAGTGCTCCTTGGAAGCAAGGATAGCTAGACTGCATCTGATGTATTTTACACACATAGTCAGGAGGGACCAATCCCTGGAGAAGGACATCATGTTTGGGAGAGAGGCAATCAACAAAAAAGAAGGAAGACCCTCAACTAGATAGATTGGTACAGTAACTGCAGCAATGTGCTTACACATTAAAAAAAAAAAAAAATTATGTGCCTGCCACAGAATTGGAGAGTATTTTGTTCTGTTCTACATAGGGTCAATGTGAGTCATTCCTAACTTGACGGCACCTAACAACAAGGTACACCTGTTTTTAAGGCTATGGAAGAGATATAGATATACTGATGAGAAAGCCCTTAGAAAGACTGAATTATACGCATCAATAGGAAATGTTCTGATTGGTTTTTTTGGTCTCAAAAATGCAGGCACTTGCTAGAGGATGTACATCTGTCCAAGCGTAAATAAACTGCATGAGTGAGGACTGAGTGCATACAATAGAGATATCTGCAAGCTCAATTTATTGTGGCAGTGTTTGCAATAACCAAGTTATGGATCCAGCCCAGGTACCCATCAACAGATGAATGGATAAAGAAACTGTAGTACATATATAGAATAGAATTTTATTTATCCATAAATGGAGCTTTCTTCAGCCCCTGTGCTATACTGTTGTACAGTAATTAATTATGGTGCAACAACAATTCCATGTCCAAGGGAAAAATGCAAAACAAAAAAACATGAGCTTGGGAAGATTGAGATTACCATGGCCTTTGGTTTGGCATTCTGCCAGGTGGTAAGGAAAACAAAATAACTCTGTCCCTAGACACTCAGTTTTATTGCATTCCTGGTAATGTATCCCTTCATAAGAACACACTTCTATTTGGTAAAGTTAATTTACGTCACTCCCCAGTCCATTTCCATTAGTGACTACCATACCATCTGCCTTATTCCAGTCTACTTCTTACTCACACTGAGACTATGTTTGAAAATGAATTTTCATCTTTGCTATTAGATAAGTCTTGGAATGATATCAGTTTGGCTTTTTAAATAAAGAGCTATTTTGCAACACAAAGTGAATGTTCAGCATAGACAATGTTAGAGGGATGAGGAGAAACCAATAATTTATAGATATTCACTTGGGCCAGCAATTTGCATAAATACATCACTTATTCCCACAGTAACTGTCAGGGTAGTTATTATGATTATCACCATTTTATAAGAGACAATTTTAACTCAAAAATATTAAGTGATTTCAGTGACCACATTGCAGATAACTGGCAGAACAGGGATTCCATTCTCATTCTGCTGGATTCCACAACCCCTCCTGTTTCTACTGTCTCTCCGAGAAATCCAGACAACTCCAAATGTGAATTCTATACAAGCTTAATCTAGCAGTTATTTCAAGGAGTGTCCTTTTTTTTTTCCTATTTTTCTTTGAGATAAGTAGGCAACCTGAACTTGGGGCTTCAAAAGAAAGGACCAAGGGTTGATAAGTTTGTGCTTTGGGAAAGGCCAGGTAGCATAAGCCACAAGGAACCTAGTACCGAATAGACATTTGGTTGCTATTTGTTAGAGATGACATTATACAACATAGTATATTTGGAACTTGCTTTCCTCTTCCTCCTCACCCACTGGCCACTCATTGGTATGACTAAGAAAGCCAGAATATCACTTTGAGACTGGGTTTCGGGTCCTGGCTTCTAAGCTTCTTGGAAGAGCTCTGTACAGAAAGAACTTCAAATCCATCTTGGCCAAGACAAATTATTTGATTTGAAGCCCAGAGCTCAATGGACTGTATCCGTGCATATGATGAGGGGAATGTTAGGATTGAGGGGTATGAGGGAGACATTTACCTTCTGGCTGTACTATGGTGAGTGTGAAGAAATTTCTGCTATGGATTGCCATCATGGGCTAGAGGGTTATATTGAGCTCTTATGTTAAAACTATCTTTCCTGTTTCAGGACCTTGACTTCCCTCGGAGCCTAGTCTACTTCCTTGAGGAGGTAGAAGCCCAGAAAGGGTAAGAAAGGTAGCCAGGGTCACCCTGAGAGAAGGTGGTGACAAAATCTCAAGATAAGTTAAATATTCATGTTAAATCTGTTGAGGACAAGTTAGCATTCTGATTACTGATGGGCTACCCATGCAATCCATGCTGATTCCAACAAAGTAGGGCTCCCAGCACTGCTGGGGCCTCAGGCACCATTTTTAGGCTTCAAAGGACCTGGGCTTTCTTACTCTTGAGGATTCCACTCTATGTCATATCAGACACATTAAAATAACATTAAATGTAACATGGTGGTATGGATGTACGTGTAATACATTTCAGTTGAGTGGCAGAAGGTATATTCTTTGGGAGACATTAAACATTCATTTCAATCTTTCAGTTTTTGTGGGAAGCCAATATTTTTGCCTTTGATGCCTTAGGCATTTTCATAAGCTCTGGGAAATCTGGTGAGCCTTCAGCTTTGGGACTGTCTTAGAATATTTGATGTCTATGCAAGTTGGGCAGAAACAAACATCTCTTCCAGGCAGATAATTTACAATAGTATGCATCCTTCCTGGCTAAAACTCAGGGTCTTTCTATTTCCAGCCATGATGAATTAGGTTGTAGGAAGTAAGTGGGCTGGCTTCAGAGCTAAGAAGCTGCTTTCCTATGGGAAACAGGGGCTGTAGGTGAGACCAAGACTAAGTGGAGTGAGACTGAAGCCTCAAGGTGATGAAATCAGATTTTCCACAGTAGGACTCACCCTCTCCCCTGCAGCAGGGAGTCCCTTAAAGTGATTTTCAGGGATGTTAAACTTCACCCAATCTCTACTTCCTACTGTCTTTTCTGGATTTGCACAAATATTATGGTTGAAACCTCTAAGGCTAAAGTTTAACAAGTTTTGAACTTGCAGCAACCACAGGCCTGGGATCAAAAGCAAGTCATTCATCATCATTAAAAAGCTTTGTTGTTAAGAGCTGTGGAGTTGCATCCAACTCATAGCAACTGTATGTACAACAGAAAGAAACACTACCTGACATTGTGCCATGTCTGGCACTATGTCAGTGCTTCTCTGCTATTCATAGGGTTTTTGATGGATGATTGTATTCAGGATTATTTTGGGAGTGGGCTGCCATGTCCTCCCATTTTTGTGGAGCTAGGGATCAAACCCAGGGCCTCAGAGTGTGCAGAGTGGCACTATACCAACTGAGCTAAATCCTAGCCCTGTTAAAAGCTTAAGAGCCAATAAAACTCACTAAAATGATGAGACAGTAGAGATGTAGACCTTCCCTAATCTAACTAACATGGCAGTAGGAGACAGAACTTTAGAATGCATGCAGTACAGGCAGTGACAGAGACTGTGCATGTATCTACGACAGAGTTGCAAGCTCACATTCATTTAGTAGCCAGGCCCTCAAGGTTAATGTTGGAAGGGGCAGTTGTGGAACAACTGGAACTGTAATGTGTGTGGCATACAGAGGGTATGTGTTTAATTTTCAAGTGGAAAACAAGAAATGAACATTTTCAGTTCCTAAATTTTTCACTGAGAAAATTAGGGAAGGCACTAAGGGGTATGAGTCCTCTCCTGTATTTGTACATGTTCAGCAGACATATTTTAGCCCAAGAAAAAGATTAAAAACCTCTAAAGGTTGAGATTACAAACCAAAATTCAGCAGAGTGAATGAGAAAGTTCTATAGTTTTAGATTGAAGTGTTAAACATATTTTTCATTTGTGAATACTTAAAATATAAAAGAGAAAATTAGTAGAAAATTTGTCCTGGCAATATCTCCAAATTTTTTACTCAACTGAAGTTGGTTTGCTACTTTTTAACCTATTCATTATGGATTTTTCTCAATCATAAAAGCAGAGAAAATAAAATAATGAAACCTTAGGTACCTAACAACCTGTTTTGACTAATGTCAAAATTTTCCATTTGCCATTATTTTTATTTCATCATACCTATCTCCTGTCATCCTCCCACCACACATAAGTATTCTTTCCATTCATTGGGTCATATTAAAGCGAATCCCAAATGTAGTCATATATCACTATAAATATCTATCTTACTATATAAAGTATATAAGGTATTCTATAAAGTATAAGACTGACAGATGAGGCCTTTAATTTTAACATAAACCAATACTATTATCATACTCAATAAAAAAGTAGATTCCTTAATGTCATCTAATTCCTAACCTATGCTTGATTTCCCTTCATAATCTAATTCTTATATAATTGAAGGTCTACATATTGAATTTTATCAATATGCTTCTTAGTCTCTTTTTAATATATAGCAGTACCTTGTTTCCATATCATTTGTCATTTGAAGAAAAGTCTTTTGTTTTACTGGGTTTCCCACACTCTGGACTTGGCTGATTGCATCTTCATGCGACATTTCACATCTTTCTTTATGCAGCATAATCTGAAGGTTAAATCTAGATCAGAAGTCATCAAATAGCAGCCTATGACCCAGCTTCTGTACATGCTGTATTTTGGAATACAGCACCACTCACTCATTTATGTGCCTATGTCTGATCTCACATTGCTGCTACAATAGCAGAACTGAATAGCTGTGATAGAGACCATATCACCTAGGTGTTAGGTGCCATCCAGTTGAGTCCAACTCACAGTGACCTTATGTAAAACAAAATGAAACACTCCCTAACACAAGGCCATGCACGTGATTATTTTTATGTTTAAGCCCATTGTTGCAGTCGCTGTGTCAATTCATCTAGTTGAGGGTCTCTTTTTTCCGTGACCCATCATTCTCCCCAATGTGTCCTTCTCTGGGGATTGGTCCCTCCTTACAACACTACCAAAATACAAAAGATGCAGTCTAGCCATCTTTGCCTCCAAGGAGCACTCTGGTTGCACTTCTTCTAGGACAGATCTGTTGGTTCTTTTGGCAGTCTATAGTGTACTCAATATTTGTCTCCAGCACCATAATTCAAAAGAATTGATTCTTTTCCTATCTCCTTTATTCAACATCCACCTTCCATAACTATATGATACAACTGAAAATACCATGGCATGAGTCAGGCACTCCTTCATCTTCAATGTGACATATTTACTTTAACACTTCAAAGGGGTCTTTTGCAACAGTTTTCCCCAATGCAATGCATCTTTTGATTTCTTAACTGCTGCTTCCATGGGTATTAATTATAGAATCAAGAAAAACAAAATCTTAGACAACCTCAATATTTTCTCCATTTGTCATGGTGATGCTTTCTGACCTAGTTGTAAGGATTTTTGTTTTCTTTATGTTGAGGTGCAATCCGTATTGAAGGCTGTGTTCTTTGCTCATAAGTAAATGTATCAATTTCTCTTCACTTTCAGCAAGCAGAGTTATCTGCATAACACAAGTTGTTAATGAGTCTTCCTTGAATCCTGATGCTGTATTCTTCATAAAGATCAGCTTCTCAAATTATTTGCTCAGCATAAAGACTGAAGAGGTACGGTGGAAGGATACATCCTTATGCACACCTTTCCTGACTTTTTTTTCATTATTTATAAATTTTGGTGGGGTACAGAGTAGTAAGACTTTTGCTGTCTCCATTATGCAACTGTTATATCACTTGTGCTTACACATTCAACTTACATGTTTTACAGAACCATATTTCCCATGTATTAATATAGATGCATCATATTTTGAGAAGTTCCCTTGTTCTGTTTGAACAACTGCCTCCTGGTCTATGCAGATTTCTCATGAGTATAATTAAGTGCTCTGGTATTCCCATTCTCCTCAATGTTATCCATAATTTATTATGATCCACACAGTCAAATGCCTTTGCATAGTCAAGAAAATATAAATAGACATATTTCTGGTATTCTCTGCTTTCAGCTATTATCCATCTCACATCAGCAATGATGTCCCTGGTTCCATGCCCTTTTCTGAATCTGGCTTGACTTTGACACTTCCCTGATAATATACTGATGTAGTCACTTTTGAATAATCTTTAGTAAAATTGTACTTGTGTGAGATATTAACGATATCATTCAATAATTTCCAGATTCAGTTGGATTTTCTTTCTTGGGAATAGGCACAAATATGGATCTCGTCCTGTCAGTTGGCCAGGTAGCTATTTCCCAAATTTCTTGGCATAAACAAGTGAGCACTTCCAGTGCTGCACCTATGTGTTGAAACAACTTAATTGGTAGTCAATTCCTAGAGGCTTGTGTTTGGGCAATTCCTTCAAGGCAGCAGCTTCTTCTTCAGTAACATTGGTTCCTGATCATATGCAACCTCTTGAAATGGTTGTTTCACCAATTCTTTTTGGCACATGGAATGCACATAGTATGAATGTAGAAAAACTAGAAATCACCAAAAGGGAAATGGAGCACATAAACATTCTACGCATCAGTGAGTTAAAATGGACTAGTATTAGCCATTGGGAGAAGGACCTGGAAACCCCCTCCCAAAAATCAATCTGCCATTGAAAACCCTATGAACAGCAGAGAAGCACTGACAATAGTGTGTTTCCCTTGTTGTACAGAGGGTCGCTATGAGTCAGATACTGACTCGACAGCACCTAACAAGTATTAGCCATTTTGAATCAGATAATCATATGGTTTACTATACCAGGAATGACAACATAGAGAAATGGGATTCCATTCATCATCCAAAAAGACATCAAGATATGTCCTGAAGTATAATGCTGTCAGTAACAGAATAATATCCATACATCTACAATGAAGGCCAGTTGATATGATATTATTCAAATTTATACACTTACCATTAAAGGCACAAATGAAAGGGTAGATTTTTTACCAGCTTCTACAATCTGAAATTGATCAAATATGCAATTAGGATGCACATGGTGACTGGAATGCAAAAGTTGTAAACAAAGAAGTTTTAGTAGCTGAAAAATATGGCCTTGGTGACAGACATGATGCTGGAAATTGCATGATAGAATTTTGTCAGACCAATGACTTTCATTGTAAATACATTTTTCACCAACATAAACAGTGGCTGTACATATAAAATTCACCAAATGGAACATACACAAACCAAATTAATTACATTTGTAAAAAGAAACGGAAAACTTCAATATCAAAAGTCAGAACAACACTCAGTGCTCATTGTGTGTCAGACCATTAGCTGCTCATACGCAAGTTCAAACTGAAAAAATCCTTATCACTAGAAAGCTGAAAAAGCCTTATCAACTCCTCCACCAGCAGCTTGAATGAACTCTGAATTACAAACACATTTCCTTCACACCTCCCATTGTATAGTGGCAATCCTATGCCTAACAGTCAGGGCTGGGATTTAGCTCAGTTGGTAGAATGCTGTTCCACACTGAGGACTTGGGTTTGATCCCCAGCACCATGAAAATAGAAGGACATGGCAATCCACTCCTAAAGTAATCCTGAAAAGCAATCAACCAATTTAAACTCTATGAAGACCCTATGAGGGTCACTACGAGTTGGACCAGACTTGACAGCACCTAACAAAAACAGTAATCAAGACCCAGTATGTCAGCAAATACAGTATCTCTCCCCTCTTTGGTTGATCATGTGCATGAGAAGCCCATCATGCCCCAGTAGTCGTCACATCTTCCAGTTCAAGAAACTGTAGACATACAATTGTAAGAGACATTCTCCCTCCTATGAGAATGAGGACCTTGATCCATCAGAACTGACAGTTATGAGGACAGAAGACACAGATCCCCCAATGTAGTCACTGAAAGTGATGAGGTCATATATATATTTCACCACTTATTTCTTCAATCCACATATTCTAGCCATGGAGGATACAGGACTACATATTAGCCACTGATTCATTCAGCACATTGTAGACACCCTGAATGGGGCTATACCAGAGCTGGTGCTTTTGTTTAGCCTTCAAAATCCCATTCCAGTGTGATTAGGGCACTCAATTCTGAGGACTAGGGCCAGTAGTATGATCAATGAATTGTGTGGTCATATGTCCTTTGTTGTTCTTTTCCTTTGCAGTAGCTGGCGAATATCATATCCATAGATAATGTTTTCTGCAGTCCTCAGAATGGTGCTAGCCAAGATATTTCAGAGAATGAATGAGGTCAAACCCATACTTGGAGTCGATATCAATTCCCATAAGAACAAAGTGCTCATCACTACACATTAGGTCTCCAAGAGGAACACTCCACCTGGTGGCTAACTGATCAGGGCTGATTACATGAGTGTAGGACTTTTGCAATGGACCCCACCCTTAGAAGAGCCCACACTTGACATAATTATTTGCTGTTGCCATCTTGAAATTCTTAATTTCTGAACATGTTTTCATTTTGCATGGAGCCTGTCCAACTATATAGCCAATCCTGTGGCTGCTCTCCCTCAGAAATAGAAATAGATCAGCCTTAGATCAGCCTTGGTTGGCCCCCAAAATATTCCCACACAAAATGGCCCACACGGGCTCACTGCACAAGTCCTGACATGGCTGAGGATGGAAGCTGGCTTCACAACAGGAGTCAGTCCATCCACCTGCTAATTCAACGCCTCTTCTAGTAGATATTACCATTCATGAGAACCAGTTATTCTTCCATGGCCATGTAAACCCTCTAATATCCACATTCACCTTTCTTCCATGGTGATTTTTGCTGTCTGAGGATATATCAACTGCAACTCTTTTCTAAGAATTTCTAATAACATCAAAACTCAAAACGGGGAAAGGTCATGTGTTCTTTTTGTTCCCAGGGAACTCAGTGACCCCTATTGACTTCCTCCCTGGAGACCAGTCAGATGTTTTCCAAGAGGCAGCCTAGCGTGCTCTCCCTCAAGGCAATGGGTACCAGTCCACCTAACTTGTATACAGTGAAAGAAATGACCCAAGTAACCCATCCCAAAGCAATTTCTGCTCCAAAGATGTTTCCCATTTACACCCCCTAGACATGAGAGCCTGCAGCATTAGCCCTATGGTATTCGATCCCATCAGATCTTGGAAGCTATGCAGGGTCAGGCACAGTTAGTACTTGGATGGGAGACCGCCTGGGATCACCAGGTGCTGTAGGCTTGGGAGATGGACCTGGCAACCCATTCCCAAAAATCAATCAGCCATTGAAAACCCTATGAACAGCAGAGAAGCACTGACAACAGTGTTTCACCTGTTGCACATAGGGTCACCAGCTCCATGGCACCTAACAACAACAACAGACATATGAGAACTGAGAACATTTAAGTGAGAACATTTTTGCACAAAATAAAGAGCCCTCACCTAGTGGAACCCACTACAAAAAATCATAAATGTTATGATAGGCCATGCTGGAGGTTTCATGTTTTATTCTAAGGGTCAAATGAGAACTGAGGGATTTTAAGTGGGAAAGATATTCTAATTACATTTTTATTTGGGGCCCAAACTATTCTAACCTGTTGACAAACCTGTGTGGAAGCTGATTTAGAATAGCATGACTGGAAGCTGAGATAGGCTTAAAGAGGTATGGACACTATGGTAAGCCACACTGAGGTGTGACAGGACGAAAATAAGCAAACTTGAGTGATGATACCAGGCCTAGGTTAGCCCTTTTAGGGGAAGTCACCTAAATTGGCAGGAGGAAAAAGCTGCTCCCTTTTAAATGACTGTTAGCACCCTATGGAAGCTGTTCTATTTGTTTCAGATAAGGTCCTCCAGAAAAATTTACAAAGAACCAGCCAAAATTGTCAAGTCACTTTGACTCATTCTTTTTAGGTAACCTACAGTAATTGTTCATTACAATACTAAATATTCGCTGGGCACCATGGTACATACTCAATCCCAGTGACTCAAGAGACTGAGGCAGGAGAATTGCAGATGTGAAAACAGAGGCAGTCTGGGCAACTTGGCGAGACCCTGTGTCAAAATAAAAAATTAAAAATGTTGAGGGAGCCTGGGGTACAGTTCAGTAATAGAGCACTTGCCTAGCATGCATAAGGCCCTGGGTTCAATCCCCCCAGTACTTCAAATTAAAATAATACTACTACAAATTCTCTACCTTGAGGCATTCTGTGTAGCTTTTAAAACATCCATACAACAACCTGTACCTGTGCATGCTTAGAATGTGTCAACCTCTACCTGTGTTGAGGAGTCTTTGCTATGCACAAAGCTTTGCACGTAGTCTTTGCTATGTGCAAAATATATGCAAGCTTCCTCCACAAAAGCCTTTTGTTTTCTTTGTTCAGGGAGGTGCTGCTTTCAGAATCCTTCTTACTTGGTGCAAGTAACCAACCTTTCTTCACCCTTTTATCTCCTGGTTGTGCTTATTGGCTTTGTGCTCACCAAGAGGCAAACCCATTACATTCAGCTACAAAGGGACAATCTGTAGGACTTACTAGTATATGGGAGATGAGAGATACACAGGATCAAACAGACACCTAGGCTTTTTACTTCAACAACTGGCTTTTTACTTGAAAAACTGGCTGAATGCTAGATTTATTCATTCACTCTAGGAACACACAGGAAGAGCAGGGCTTGCAGGAGAAAGGGAGGATGGCCAGCTCTGATTGGATGCCTTGGATTTGATGCAGATGGAGTTGTGGACTTTCTAGCCACACTCTGGACTGAACCCGGTCTCCCTGTGTCAAAGTGTAAGCCCTCTATTGCAACAGAGAAACATTCAAATGTAAGTGTCCAGGGGGTATTGAATAAATATGTTTGGAACAGAGGAGAAACACCTGACTGAAAACATCTGTGCATTGCCAGAAAATGGATAACTAAAGATACTTACTGGATGAGCTATTCCAGAAAAGAATACAGATTAAAGAAATAAAAGGGCCTCTGTGGAAGCCGTAAGAATACCAGGAAAAAACGAAGAAAAGTCTCCCTAGGACACAGAGAAAGAATAACTGGAGAGGTAGGGGGAACCATGAGAGCAAAACATCACAGAATCCAAGATGACACAATGTTTGTTAGTTACTTTTTGTCACTGTGACAAAATGCCTAAGAAAAACAGCTGGAAGGAATATTTATTTTGGCTCATGGAATTAGAGGTTTCTTTTTGGGGTAACTTGGCTGTGGCTCTAGGCCAGCATTGAGACAGATCATCATAGCAGAAGAGTGTGGTCAAGCAAACTCCTCATGTTGGCCAGGAAGCAGAGAGGTTTCACTTAGGCTCCATGTAAACTGTTGGGAGATAGGAGATAGGGAGATAGGAGGGAGATAGGAGGAGATAGGAGGAGAAGGAGACAGGGACAAAATATGCCCTTCAAAAGCATACTCCCAGTGAGCTACTTCCACCTGGCCCCACCTCCTAATAGCCTGTTCAGTATGAGCTCACCAATTGATTAACCCATTGATGAAATTAGTGCCTTGATGATCCGTCCACTTACCTCTCAGCAGTGCCACCAGCTGAGGAATAAGCCTTCAACACATGAGCCCTTTGGGGGGACACTTCATATGCAAACCATAACCATGTGTAATGGAAAAATATTTGTCAACAGTCACATACTGCCAAATGATGAAAGAAGGTAGAATTTGCAGCAAGTCACTTTTCTGCTTCAATGCCTCCAAAGACTTGTTGTTGTTAGGTGCCATCGAGTCGGTATCCAACTCATAGCGACCCTACACACAACAGGGGAAACACTAGCGTCAGTGCTTCTCTGTTGTTCATAGGGTTTTCAATGGTGGACTGATTTTGGGGAGTGGGTTTTCAGGTCCATCTTCCAAGCCTACAGCACCTGGTGTTCCCAGGCAGTCTCCCATCCAAGTACTAACCAGGCCTGACCCTGCTTAGCTTCCGAGATCTGACAGGATCAGATACCACAGGGCTATGGCTGCAAGCTCCAAAGATTTACCATTCCTTAATATTCACGAAATTGGGATTTAGCTCAGTGGGTAGAGCGCTGCGCTGCAGTCTCTGAGGACCCGAGTTCAATACCCAGCACCGCAAAAATGGGAGCAGGGCCTGGCAATCCACTCCCAAGGCAATCCCGAAGCACTCAGCCATTGAAAACCCTATGAGGGTCGCTATGAGTCGGTATTCAATGGCACCTAACAATTTGGGGCTGGGATTTGGCTCAGTTGGTAGAGTGCTGCGCTACAGTCTCCGAGGTCCCGAGTTCAATTCCCAGCTCCGCAAAAATGGGAGAAGGGCCTGGTAATCCACTACCAAGGCAATCCCGAAACAGTCAGCCACTGAAAACCCTATGGGGTCGCTGTGAGTCGGATACTGACTCGACGGCACCTAATAACAACAACAACAATATTCACGAACATGTTGTAGCAGCCAGGGTGTGCTCAGGGAAATGGAGCACTTTAGGTTTCTTAAAGAAAAGGCATTTAGTGCAGGGGGCAGTGGTTCAAGCCTATAATCCTAACAACTCTGGACATGGAGGTAAGAGGATCATAGGGTCAAGGCCAGAGGCAGCCTGAGTAACTTACTGAGACCCTATCTCAAGACAAAAAATAAATATTGGGCTGGGAGTGCAGCCCAGTTGAAAAAATAAAGACAACAACTGTGATAATCTAGAGAAATGGTTCCCAACCCCAAGGCTATCAATATGACTGTTAGGACCTGGACCACATACCAGAAGATTAGTGGCAGCTAGCAAAATTCATGTGTATTTACAGCCAGTCTCCATACCTCACATTCCCACCTGAGCTCTGCTTCTTGTCAGATCTTTGGTCGATGGAAAAATTGTCTTCCAGGAAACCAGTCCCTAGTGCATAAAAGGTTGTTAGGTGCCATTGAGTCAGGTGCAATTCATAGCGACCCTATGTATAACAGAACAAAACATTACCTGACACTGTACCATGCCTGGGACTATGTCAGTGCTTCTCTGCTATTCATAGCATCTTCAATGACTGTTTGGGGACTGTTTCAGGAGTGGGGTGCAAGGTCCTTCTCCCATTTTTGCAGTGCTGGGGATCAAATGCAGGGCCTCAGAGTGCACAGCAAGCACTCTACCAACTGAGCTAAACCCCAGCCTAGAAAAAAGGTTGGGGACCACTAATCTAAAGCATAAGCATATAAGACATTGTACAGCTCACAGGAGGGGGCAATCTAGCAGGAAGAGAGAGTGTTTCCAAAACTGAAGAGCTGAAGCAGGTTCTCTAGGATTCAGATTTTTAGAAGCAGCTCTGGAAAGCTAGTGGTCAGATCACTGTAGAAGGACAGGAATCCAGCTAAGGCCTGGACAATCAAGGAAGTTGAAGGGCCATGGGATGACCTGTTCACTAACTGCTAAAAAGGTGCAACCCAGCTGCTGCTGGCATATAGGGGGCATGAATTCAGCTGTCTGTGACCCTAGAGAAATATGAACAGGAATAGGAGGATAACCAGGAAGGCCACGACCCCTTCTCTCATTTTCCAGCTTCTTTCTACTGCTTCCTATTAGTAAACACTTACAGGAAAGAAACTGGCAAAGGAGTCTGGGAAATGCAATTAGTAAAGTCCATAAATCATATATAAAAATGTGAGCTTATTGCTGAAAAACAAGATTTCTAAATATGGAACACATGGCCTATGAGACCTTCTATAATCTGCCCCCCTACAAAATAATGTAGCTTGAGCTATGAAATCCAGCTTTACCATTCACCAGTTGTACAAACATGAGCAAGTAACATGTATCTAAAGTTCTGTTCCCTTCTCTGTAAAACAGGAATTTAATAGTACATGTCCTCTATTGTACAACATCTATGATCCTGAAAGTAAATCTCACATTTTACAAAACCATGCTAATAATAAAAGACTCAGTGGAAAAAAATACAGTTGGGCATGTCTGGAAAGAGCTGTGAAGCTTTGCAAACCAGGGGACAAATCAAAAACAATAGTAGAAATCTCAGGAGATCACTCAGACAATCCAGGCAGGGAGAGCATTCAGAAAGGTTAAATACTGCTCCAGGTGACATCAAAAGAAAAAACAAAACAACTTGAAATTCTACAGTGGAGATGTTACCATGTAGGCATTAAAAAAAAAAAAAAAAAAAAGACAGAAATGGAGCTGTGAGCCAGAAGGTCAGCAGAGAAAGTAGCCGGGCGCATACCTGCTGTGGGCCAGGAGCTGGTGTAAGTCTGAGTTTTCTAGAGAAGGAGCCCCAGGGGAGAATCTCATTTCAAATTTTCTAAAAGTAAAGCAGTAAGGACTCCAGTCTAAGCCACAGTTAAGCTAAGAGCTTTCTTATTTCCTGCTGAAAGTTCTAATTTTATTTTTGTTCTTCCAATTCCCCTTACCTAGGAAAAAATATTGTTTGAGCCAACCTAACTAACTTCATTATACTAAAATACTTCTGCTGCTTCTCAGGCAAGTCTGAATTAACCAGTGTTACATATTGGTGCACAACAAACAATATCCGAATCCTGGTGTTTGGTGACAAGTAAATAAAAAAGCGCCTGAGAGGTCCCAGGGAGTCCTTGCTCCAGCTGCTGTTCCCCTGCTGCCAGCATCATCTTCAGCTGCTCTTGTGGATGAGATCGAGGCTACAGCCATCCTACTTTATGTGGGTGGCACCTGTCATGTGTTCTTGAAGTCTGCATGGCTGCTTGCAAGGGGCCTAAAATGTCCAATCCCCTCCCCTCCTCTTACCTCAAGCTAGTTGACTAATTCCTATTCCCTCTCTGCCTCTAAACTGAGAAAGCTTGTGACACCATCTGGCCTTGACCCCAGAGAGCCTCAAAAGCACTCTTGACTGTCTCTCTACGAAGACCTGAAGCTGCTGGGAGGCCAGCGCTGTGTCCCACTCATCTTTATAGCCCCAGCGGCAACCTCAGCGCCTGGATGGAGCCTAAGTGAAATTTGTTTTTCTTTTCCACTTGGACACTTTAATGTGCATGGAACACTTCTAGCAACATAAAAACAATTTGTAAAAACAAACGTGGTACTGGCTTGGGATATAGCTCATTGACAGAACTGTTGCCTGGCATGAGTAAGGTTCAATCTTCATCACCACAAAAAACATACAAACAAAAGACATTTAACTGTCACTAGGCTTCTAAACTTAAGATAAAATATGTGTATTATCTATGAAAACAAACCCCTTAGATTTTACTGGTGTTAGTTCTAATTTAAAGAGTGTTAGCAGCAACAATAGTCCTGAAATGGTTAGTTTTCATTATTTTGGATTCCAATCAACTTAGTTTGAGAATGCATAGAATAAGAACAAGTCCTACCACACTTTATTAATTGAAAGTTCTTTAAAAATACTGCTTGAAATTCTGAATTGACATAAACATTTAAATCTGAAATTTGAATGTATTCCCTATTTGTTTGCTGACAGTTTCACGAGAGTAATGACATGAATTAAGGCAAGCAGTCTGTGAAAAGAGTGGAAACTCGCCCTCAAATCCCAAGGTTGAGTTTATTTACACAAATACTTTTGTAGGGAAAAAGATTCAACTTGTAATTCATCAACTTGTAATTAAATGTCAAAGGATATTTGACACGTTCTGCCTAGGTGATGAGGCCCTCCAGGCGAGGGAGGCAGGAGAAGCAGAATTCTCATTTGGAAAATGCCCACTATGTGTCATTTGGGCACCAAAGGTGCAGAGGACCCAGGAAAGAGGCCTCTGCCTACATTCTGTTTCAGTTCTGGACCTTCAAGCCATGGTGCACAGGTCACTCAGAACTTTTCAGAGACACACAAAAAAAATAGAGACAAGCGAAAGATGGGCATATAAGCGCCTTACAAACACATATGATTCATAGTCATCACTCTGCAGTGATGGGTTAGCAAAGACCCCAGGCTCTTTTTCTGGATGCACAATATGCTAATCACTGAAACAATGACATCTGCACAGGGAAAATTCTTCCACGAGGCAGCCAGGTGAGAAGAGATGGGAGACTCAAATCTGCCTCTCCAAGTATAGGGCTTATGGATATTTATGGGGAAAAAGTTATTGGAGGCTAAGAGCCGGTGAAATGGATTAAGTATAAAGGACATTCAGGAGCAAAGAACAGGTGAAGTGGGTTAAACCTAGGAAAGCAAGTGGCCAGGACTGGATGAAGTCTACAGGGCTTATTCAGGAACTAAGAGCAGGTGTTTATTTAGGCTTTCCCTCTATTTCAGTTTCCCCTTTGTTCATGCTTCTTTCTTGAGGGGTTCATAGTAACAAATGATCTAACAACTTCCTGCTGAACCAAGGCATAAACCTGGGATAGAGGAGTAAAACTGGAGTTACCCAACCAGATGTGGGATTAATATTAGAAGATTGTTTGACAAATAAAATGGGAGGGTTATTAACAGTGAAGTTTCCTGGGTATAGATATGGCTACATTTCACAATAAATCATAAGCAAATTAAACAATAAGACAAGACAAGAAAATACACCAACAAATAAAGCAAGAACCCAGGAGAAAGCTTGTAAGTTTTACCATTAAAAGCAGCCAGATGCTTAAGAAGGCAACGTGCAAGAGGGAATCAAAGCCAAAAGGAACCTAACTTAAGCAAATCAGGTAGGGAATTTTTTTCATCATCCTTTAGCTTTATAGCCTTTTGTCTGACCCTGTTTAACCAGATTTCTACTCCTGAGGTCCCAATATAAATGCAGCAAGTGGTATAAGAGACTGCATATACTCCCGTTTGTTTTGCTATCAAGAGCAACCCTGTTATCAGGAAACACATGGGGAAGGGGAAGTTTGAAAGAAGCTATGTAACAAGAACAGTGTCAGCCCAAGGTTGAACAAACCATTGCTGGGCAGAGATGTCTTTATGCAAGTACTTTTTGGATAAGGTTATGGTGGCCTCTGTGCAAGCTCGAGGTTCTAGCAGGGTCTTTCATGATAGTTACTGTTAGGCACTCAGGCATAAAAACTCTTCCTTCACAACCTCTCTTGCTTTATTTATTTATGTTTTGATGGAATTGGCCCAAACAACCATTTTGATTCTTTTCCAGTCGCCCTTTTGAACATCACTGAAGGACTATTCTGTTGCTAAGTTTTGACTGTCCCTGTTGCCAACATAGACTGCCCCCAGTCTTTGATCTGATCCCAAAATGGAAGGGATTGATAATAAGTCTGTATCAGAACCCTTTTTAGCCACGTTTGAGTAACAGAGGTTTAGAAGGAGCAGTTCTCAGGCTAAGGAGTCCATTGCTAAGCTCAATTCTATATTGTCTCAAAGCACTATTTTGTTAGGGTTGTACTTCTGCAGAATTTTGACAGGCAGAAGGTACAAAGTTTAAAATACAAAATGAAACTAAGAAGAGTGAAACAAATCCAGTTTGTACAATCAAGAAAAATTTTTTTCTTTATAGTCATATCAATTTTTACCAAAGATCAGAAAACTATATTCAAGAAAACCCCGTACGTTTCTTCCCATGAATCCAACTGCAAATCCTCCAGAGAAGATGGCAATAGCCTTGGATAAAAACTTAATGACCATTCATAACTGACAAAAACTTTGGTACTGATAACATATACTAAAATGCATTAGCATACAGAACCAAAAGTGAACTGACCAAAAAAGGGCCTTAAAGGGATAAGTAGTGCAGAAGAAATCCCTGCCAAAATAGGAATGAAGCAGC
>VMDO01016627.1:0-46679 GCA_007922755.1 Pedetes capensis
CTGAGTTGAGTGACCACTTCTAGAACAGATTTGACCAGAGGAGTTGTGGCATGACATCAGAGACATCATTCATGAGGAAAACAAAAAATTATTTAAAAGACAATAAAAATGAGAAGACCAAATTTCATGTCAAAAGAGACTCAGAACCTTGCCCTTGAATGTCAAACAGCTAAAGTAAAAGGAAGACATAATGAAGATAAGGAACCAAATAGAAAACTTCAAATGGCAGCTCTAGAAAACAAAATCAAATATTAAAGTGACATATGAAAAGAGCTAGAGATAGAAAAACAAAAGGGAAAAACATGCTCTGTTTTTCTCAAGCTAAGGAATTGAAGAAAAAAGTCAAGTCTCAAGTGGCAATAGTGTAGGATTCTACAGGGAAAATATTAAATAATGTAGGAAACATGAACAGAAGATGGAAGGAATACACAGAGTCATCAGACCAAAAAGAATTGATTGATGACCAACCATTTCAAGAGGTTTGCATATGATCAGGAACCAGTGGTACTGAAGGATAAAGTGGAAGCTTCCTTGAAGGAACTGATGAAACACAAAGCTCCAGGAATTGATGGAATACCAATAGAGATGTTTCAACAAACAGATGCAGCGCTGGAGCTCACTTGTTTATGCCAAGAGATTTGGAAAACAGCTACCTGGTCAATTGACCAGAAGAGACCTATATTTGCGCCCGTTCCCATGAATGAGGATCCAGCTGAAGGCAGAAACTATCAAACAATAGCATTAACATCACACAAGTAAAATTTTGCTAAAGATCTTTCAAAAGTGGCTGCAGCAGTATATAGACAAGGAACTGCCAGAAAATCAAGCCAGATTCAGAAGAGGGTGTGGAACCAGAACATCTTTGATGATGTCAGAGGTATATTAGATGAAAGCAGAGACTAGCAGAAATCTCTCTGTTTTATTGACTATGCAAAGGCATTTGACTGTGTGGATCATAAGAAATTATGGGATAACACTGCAGAGTATGGGAATACCAGAGCACTTAATTGTACTCATGAGGAATCTGTGCATGGACCAGAAGGCAGTCATTCAAACACAACAAGGAAACACTGCCTGGTTTAAAGTCAAGAAAGATGTGCACCAGGGCCATATTTTTCACCATATCTCTTCAGTCTCTACACTGAGCAAATAATCCAAGAAGCTGGACTTTATGAATAAGAATGTGGCATCATGATTAGAGGAAGACTCATTAACAACACAACTCTGCTTGTTGAAAGTGAAGAAGAATTGAAACATTTACTGACAAAGATCAAAGAACATTGCCTTCAGAATAGATTGTGCCTCAACACCAAGAAAACAAAAATCCTTACAACTGAGTCATTATACAACTTCATAACAAATGGAGAAAAGATTGAGGCCATCTATAATTTTGCTTTACTTGATTCTATAATCATTCCCCGTAGAAGCAGCAGGCAAGAAATCAAAAGATACATTGCATTGGGAAAAGCTTCCAAAAGACCTATTTAAAGTATTGAAAAGTAAAGATGTCACATTGAAGATGAAGGTGTGCCTGACTCATGTCATGGTACTTTCAGTCACATAGTATGGTTGTGAAAGCTGGCATTGAATAAGGGAGACAGGAGAAGAACTGTTGCTTTTGTATCATAGTGCCGGAGATGAGTATTGAATATACCATGGACTGCCAAAAGAACCAACAGATATGTCCTAGAAGAAATGCAACCAGCATGTTCCTTGGAAGCAAGGATGGCTAGACTTCTTATGTATTTTGGACATGTTATCAGGAGGGATCAATCTCTGGAGAAGGACATCATATTTGGGAGAGTGGCTGGTCAACAACAACAACAACAAAAAAGACCCTCAACTTGATGGATTGCCACAGTAGCTGCAACAATGGGCTTACACATAAAAAAAAAATCATGTGCCTGGCACAGAACTGTAGATTGTTTCATTCCATTGTACATAGGGTTGCTATAAGTTGGACCCAACCTGACAGCACCTAAGAACAACAACAAATATAGGTCCAAGTTTTAACTAACCTTTTACTTCACAGTGGTATAATTTACCTTCATGGTCAGAGTTTCAGTTTCTGGTTTATCTTGGATTAGTTCTGTGCCCCACCCCTCTGAGAAACAGGCAGAACAAGTTACAAAGGATTCCAACTCAGAGTAATAACATTAGCTTTTTTTCTCTGACCCTCTCCTAGCATGGTATTTGCAATTTCATACCTATAGACGGGATTTTCACTTACATTCTGAGGTAATAGTACTAGAAACTTCTGACCCTAAACAAAATATTGTTTTTTCCTAATTGCTAGAGAATTTCAAAAACAGAGCAAGCAAATAATTTTTGTTTTACATATATTTGATACTGAGTATTAACTGAATAAATAGCAAGCTAATGTTACTTAGACATCAGTATAATACAAAAAATAATTTAGAACCAGGAAAGGAGTGAGGCATCAGCAGATGGACGTTTGTGGAACTCTGCAAACCTGGGGGTACCCCAGACCCACCCAGGAAACTATGAAAACAATGCAGACTCTTGAACCCTACTCCAAACTTATTAAGAATTTCCACAGGCCAGAACCCATTGTTTGACATTTATTAAAGCTTTCCAAATAACTCTGATGATTACCAAGTCCACCCAAGTGAACTCTTGCCATAGTTTTCAAAGGAAAATTTTTATGTTAAAATGATAGAATAATGATCCTGCATGAGATATAAAATTCCCGAGGTCAAGATAAGTGTGACTTTTTCTTCATCCAGCTATTTCCTCTGCTTGAGATATTACTAATTTATCAAAAAAGTAATTATTAAATGCCTGGCATGTTATACCCTGCAGCCGTACCACTTTGGCTTGTGATCTGTCAGATCTCGGAAGCTAAGCAGGGTTGGGCCTGGTTAGTACTTGGATGGGCGACCACCTGAGAACACCAGGTGCTGTAGGTTTGGGAGAAGGACCCAGCAACCCACTCCCAAAAATCAATCCGCTATTGAAAACCCTATGAACAGCAGAGAAGCACTGACAATAGTGTTTCCTCTGTCGTACATAGGGTCGCTATGAGTCGGACACCAACTCGATTGGCACCTAACAACAACTCCAAATAGCAGGAAGTAACTACTGCCAATAGTTGTTGGTTGTATCTCCTTCATTCTGGATAGTAACCACTTCTAGAAAAAAGTCACAGGCCAAACTTGAGTTGCAGAGCTCTTCTGGTCCAGCCAATGTGGCTTAGAGGAAAGAGGTTACACTACACAACATAGAAGTGCCAGTGGAACTATGTCCTGGGAGAGCAGTGGAGGCAAGTCTATTAGAAAAAGATGACAAAGAGACAATTCAGTAAGTTTGACCCACATTTCTCTGAGGATATATAGGTTCTTTACAGCATGGGTGCCTTGTCATTCATTCGGGATGCTCAAAGGTTTGTTCTGCTTACTATCTAGATTTTGACTCTGTTCATACAATGGAGTCATTTATTTATTCTTTCATTATTAGTTCACAAAAAATTTCTTAAGGCACTGACCTGATTCAGGTCCTTGGAAAGAGAAAGAAAAGAAGGAGGAGAAGGAGGAAAATAAGGAGAAGAAGGGAGAACAAGAGGATAAAGAGGAGGAGGAGGACAGAAATGTAGTATGCTCCTCTGGAAGTTCATAGTTTAATGAGAGAGGAAAACATATACACACATAATAAAAATTTGGTGTAATGCAAGTATGTATCAAATAGCAAAAAAGAAACACAAGGGAAATTTAGGGGAATTCACAGTTTTCTCTAAACAGATTTTCATGGATTCAAAGGAGTTTTTAGTAGGGTACAGTAAGGAAGCTTTCAAAAAAAGTATATAATAAAAAATAAAGGCTGCATAGCAGAAAGAAATTTCACAGTTGAGGGGTGAAGTAGTGCCTAGGGGTAGATTAGGAAAAACAAAGTAATAGACCTAGTCTCACCACTTATGAGCTATGTAAATTTGAGCAAGTTACTAAAACTTTTTTGTACTTAGCTCACAGAATCAAAGTGAATTGCATGTGAAGTGTTTAGAATAGTGCTGGTACGTCTTGGGTGCTTAATAAATGATTTATTATTATTATTATTATTATTATTATTAGTCATCACTATTATCATAATATCCAGTAAATACACTGTGTATTTATAACATTTTCCTTGTGAGAGGAGAATGCCTTTGTTTATCATTATACCACAGAGACTATGATTTGGACGTGGCCCAGAGTACATAGTGGTAGTTTCAGAGATCACTTATTCTAGGTTTCTGGCAAGGTCATGGTGAATCTTTCAGGATTAGCAGAGGAAATTCCAGTGCACCCTCACTTCCTACAAAGCCCTATCCCTCATAGCAGTATGGCCAGCTGAGGACAAATGCTGCTCTTGTTTAGTCCATACTCTGATCACAAGGTGTCATTTTACTTTGTTTGGTGAAAGAGTTGAGTGGGTTCACTGGTCATGCATTTAGTCCTCATGGGGAGACAGTAAACTGTTATCCAGACATTTTTCTCCATGTTAAAGCCTTATTAAATGGGGGTTGTTGTTAATTTTATGGTACCAACAAAAGCCAAGAAATGTGTTTTCATTAATCATATGATAAAGGTGAATTTTTCCTTTGAGTTTTGAATTATTGAAAATAATACCACTATCTATCCTGTGTATTCTCCTTTTTGATGCACTATTTTTTGTTGTTTAGTTTTGTTTGCCTAGAATCCATGTGACAAAGAACATGTGATAAACGCTGACCTGGTCATCTTTCCATGCCCTACTCCACCTGTCTGAACTTTGTTCCCATTCGGGCCTCTCTTTTCCAAAGCTCCCTATATAGCAAACTCCCTAGAAATCAGAGCTCAAATAAGACCTCCCTTGGCTACTGCAAGTTCCTCTGCATCAATCACTATTTATAGAAAACAAGTTGTGGGTTCAACTCCAAACCGTATGTGCATGGTCTATTAGATAGCTGATGAAAAGATCCATGATCTAACAATTTTTAGGTAATTATGCTGGTGGAGGAAGGAGGTAAATACACAAGAAACAACAGAAGAATTGCCTGTAGGAAATATTTATGCAATACTTATTATATCCACACCCATGGGGTAGCCATGAGGACAAAAAGGTTAACTGGAATCGGGGAAGCCTTAGAGAGAAGCATGAGTCTAGGTGTCAGAAGACTTGTGTTTGTGTTTTTATGCTAACAGGATTTGTGGACTTAGAGAGGTTTCTTCATCTTTCTGAACCAGTTTCCTCATCTATAGAACATCACTAACACCTGCTTCCAAAAGCCACATGTGGGCTGAGAAGATTACATGTATCAGAAACAGTTTTCCAAATTCTAAAACTTTGATGTGATGAAGATGAACATGAGAATGAGGATTTTGAAGTGTTTGCTGCATGTCAAGCACTGTCCTAAATAGTCCAAACATATTATTTCAATTAATTTTTGCCAATTAATCTATGAACTTGATTTTATTATAATCTCCATTTTATAGATGAAGCTCAGAAATGACTAATTATGCCCCACCTGACACAGAGAGGTGAATGGTACAACTAGACTTTGAAACTAGATCTGGTTGCATAGTTAATCAACTTAACTATCATGTTATATGGCCCATCCAACACCCTCATCTTTAAGAAGTATTTTTATTTATAAGTCATTGACCTGGGGTCGTCGAACCTGGGTACAGTCCAGATTTATAACTCACTCCAAGCATGATACTGGACAAGTCCCAAACTCTCTGAGCCTCACTTGTTAAGTGAAAACATAGGTAGACATCTTTCTGATATTCTCTGCTTATTTATTATTTTTCTACATAGCCATTTTATTTATAAAGATTTTATTTTTATATAACATAACATGGTGGCATGGTTTGGCAAAATATACCAAGAATCTTGTAAATAAGGATAGCAGAATCCTGTAAGTCCTAGACAGAGGCAAGCAGGGAGACAAAATTGATTTTTGCCTTCTTACTAAAGAAGAGGAGAGTAGAGGAACATTATTTTGCCATCAGGTATGAGTTGGATAAAGCTGTAGCCAGATGTCCAGCAGTTGCTTAGAGTTGAGTCTTCTTTCCACAGGGAAGCCTGAGGAAGCCTGGTCATTTACACTGCCCTTCCCTCCACATCCTTGCCATTGTGAAAATAAGCATATGCTAAAAGGCAAAACTATAAGAATTGTAGCTTGAGGATCTAATTGGTTTTTATTTGCAATTCTGGAATTGGGCAACACCTGATTCTCTACGTTAGAATGAGTATTCTGATAAGTTGAGCAGAGGAGATGGGTTTTATACACAGAAATGAGGTGAAGTGAGCAGAACAGATAAAAACCAGGCTGATCTTTCTTGTAGTTAAAGTAAAGAAGACTTTCAAGTTATGCCAGGTAAAACTGGCCTATTTGGAAAGAATCTGACAATTACTGCTCACTCTTCTGATTTCTCAGAAGGTCAGATGAATAACTTAGTTTTAATTTGGCTTGATGACTTGGAACTTCAGCATGAATAATTTGACCTTGGTCAGTCTGTCGGGTCTAATACCAGAGCTCAACCTAAACTAGTGGCCTTCTACACATTTTATTTAAAATGTTGCTGTTGTTGTTTTGCTGTTGTTAGGTGCTATCGAGTCAGGTTCCACTCATAGTGACCCTATGTACAACAGAATGTAATACTCCCTGACACTGTGTCATGCCAGGCACTATGTCAGTGCTTTTCTGCTATTTGTAGGGATTCCAATGGCTGATTACTTTTGAAATTACTTTGGGAGTGGGTTGCTAGGTTCTTCTCCCATTTTTGCATGCTGGGATCAAGCACAGGGCCTCAGCATGCACAGAGCAAGCACTCTACCAACTGAACTAAATGCTGTTGTTGTTGTTGTTAGGTGCCATCGAGTCCAGTCCAACTCATAGCGACCCTCACAGGGTTTCAAATGGCTGACTGTTTCAGGATTGCCTTGGGAGTGGGTTGCCACATCCTTCTCCCATTTTACGGCGCTGAGAATCAAACTCAGGACCTCAGAGACCGCAGAGCAGCACTCTACCAACTTAGCTAAATCCCAGCCCGAGCTAAATGCTATCCTACTTTATTTACTATATCTGTAATCAGTGATTCTAAACCAGGAATAAGTGTGTCCTCCAGTGAACAATCAGAAATATCTGGAAGCAGTTCAAATGTCATAACTTGGCAGGTGAGGGAGGCAGAAGCTTGCTACTGACATCTAGTAAGTAGAGTCCAGGAACTCTTACTAAACATCCCACTGTGTTCAGTACAACTTCCCCAGCCTTTTCCCTGCAGCAATAAAGAATTATCTCATTCCAAAGGTCAATGTTGCTGAGGCTGAGAAAATCTGGTTTAAGAGAACAGCAATTACAGCAAAGAAACAGGCAGTCAGCTCACCAAACACAGCTATAAGTAGAAACATCATACTTCTGCTCTTTCATCCCTGCACCAATATCAGAGGGACAGAGGGGGAAGCACCGGAGTCCCTTTGCCAACTCTTGAAAGTTTGGGTTGAGAGTGAAGAGCTTGAAATTAAATATAAGGTTGATTTCTAAAAAAAAACTTTTATTTTTAAGTAGTGTAAGACTCACAAGACTCATACAAATTATAGTTTAGGGTCTCCATGTACTCTTTGCCCAGCTTCCTTCAATAATAATGTTATATAACCACGGTGTGTAATCAAAATTAGAAAAGTGATTATAATAAAGCACTATTAACTCAAGTACTGACAGTATTTGGATTTCACCATTAAATCTTGCCCTTTCTGTCTGTTTTTGGTGTACATTTGGTAACATTTCCTATCATGGATGGATTAAAGTAACTATCATTATAATCAAGGCACAGAACTGTTCCAAATCCACAAAGAAACTTTCTCATGTCAGCTCCTACAAGTCACACCCTGTCCCAACCTTAATGACTAAGAACCACTGATCTGTTCTGTTCTCCATCACTACATTTTTTTCATTTTAATGTTTTATATATACATATACATACACACACACACACACACACACACACACACACACACATATACATATATATATGTTGTTTTTGTTAGGTGCCATCAAGTCGATTCCGACTCATAGTGACCCTATGTACAGCAGATCGAAACTCTTGCCGATTCTGTGCCAGGCAAACCATCTTATTTATGTTTAAGCCCATTGTTGCAGATACTGTGTCAATCCATCTGGTGGAGGGTTTTCCTCTTTTGTGTTGACCTGCCACTCTCCAAAACGTGATGTCCTTCTCCAGGGGTTGATCTCTCCTGACTACATGTCTGAAATATGTAAGGTGCAGTCTGGCCATTCTTGCTTCCAAGGAGCACTCTGATTGCACTTCTTCTAGGACAGATTTGTTGGTTCTTTTGGCAGTCCATGGTATATTCAATAGACGTCTCCAGCACCACAATTCAAAAGCATCAATTCTTTTTCTGTCTCTCTTGTTCAATGTCCAGCTTTCAAAACCATATGATGCCACTGAAAATACCATGGCATGAGTCAGACGCACCTTCGTCTTCAATGTGACATCTTTGCTTTACAATACTCTAAAGAGATCTTTTACCACAGCTTTTCCTAGAGCAATGCGTCTTTTGATGCTTCCACAGGTGTTGATTATAGAGCCAAACAAACCAAAATCTTAGACAACCTCAATCTTTTCTCCATTTAATGTGAAGTTGCGTGCTGACCCAGTCATAAGGATTTTTGTTTTGTTGTTGTTTAGTTGTAACCCATATTGAAGGCCATGATCTTTGATCTTCATCAGTAAACATTTTAAATCTTCTTCACTTTCAGCAAGCAGAGTTGTGTCATCTGCAAAATGCAGGTTGTTAATGAGTCTTCCTCCAATCTTGATGCCGCGTTCTTCTTCATAAATGTGGAATCACTTGGTAGATAGCTCTTTACAGTCTTGTTTTATAATTTTTCACTCAGCATAAAGCACTTAAGTGTTATCTAAACCTGGATATGATGTTGCGTGCCTATTAGGATAGCACTCTGGAGGCTGAGCCTGCAGCTGTAGCCCTGTGGCATCCAATCCCATCAGATCTCAGAAGCTAAGCAGGGTAGGGCCTGGTTAGTACTTGGATGGGAGACCGCCTGGGAACACCAGGTGCTGTAGGCTTGGGAGATGGACCCGGCAACCCACTCCCAAAAATATCAATCTGCCATTGAAAACCCTATGAACAGCAGAGAAGCACTGACAATTGTGTTTTACCTGTTGTATGTAGGGTCGCTATGAGTTGGACACCGACTTGATGGCACCTAACAACAACATTGGAGGCTGAAGCAGGAGGATTGAGAGGTCCAGTCCAGCCTGAGCTACATAGCAAGATGTCAAAAATAATCTGGCTATCTAAGCCACTGCATTTTATCAATAGTTTATCCCTTTGATAAATAGTATTCCATTCTGTGAGTGAATATTCTACCATTTATTGAAGGATATCTGGGTTATTTCCAGTTTTTGTCTCTTATAAATAAAGCTGCTATGAAATCCAGTGTACAGGTTTTACTGTGAATATAAACTTTCATTTCTGTGGGACAAATACCCAGATTTGCAATTGCTGGGTCATGCATATAGTAAGTATATATTTACCTTTATAAGAAACTGCCAAACTCTTTTCCAGTAGGTCGGTACCACTTAACATTCCCATCAAGAGTGCATGAGAGATCCACTCAGGACACTAGTATTTCAAAATGGAAAGTGGCTAAGTCTAAATAATCCAGGTCACCCTGCTTTAATAACTAAAATGACTTCACAGCTAAGACATCTAACAGCAATCATATTAACAGGACCCAATGCCAACCAGAAAAGGGAAATCTGAAAGAGCACAAGAGATAGCAGTTATTAAATAAAAGAAAGTAAAACAAATTATTATTTTATCTCAATAAGTAGAGACTCCTCAATCAAACACTGTTGTTACTGTTGTTACGTGCCATCAAGTTGGTATTCGACTCATGGCCACCCTACATAAAACCCACATGAAACCCTACATAAAAGTTTAAACACAATTGTCGGTGTTTCTCTGCTATTTGTAGGGTTTTCAATGGCAGATTGATTTTTGGGAGTGGGTTGCCGGGTCCTTCTCCCATGCCTACAGCACCTGGTGTTCCCAGTCGGCCTCCCATCCAAGTACTAACTAGGCCCAACTCTGCTTAACTTCCCAGATCTGATGGGATCAGATGCCACAATGCTATGACTGCAGGCTATTATATCATTCAATGTCAATTTTTGAAAAGCAAATTTCTATTTCCTCTTTTTATTTCTTAAGTGCATAGATCACTGACATTAGTGCTTCTGATCACCATGTGATAATTCACAGCATTACTCCAAGATAAACTACTTTCAGCCAAAGGAAAGAAAAGTACCCTCTCAGTGAGTCTCATCTATTTTATATGAAGAATTAGCACTTCTAATAAACCTGGAACCAACTGGACCTGTCAGTTAGGGATATGGATATGATATTGGGTGACTTAACCTTTCTAATCTGCCTGCAGCTGTAGCCCTGTGGCATCCGATCCCATCAGATCTTGAAAGCTAAGCAGGGTCGGGCCTGGTTAGTACCTGGATGGGAGACTGCCTGGGAACACCAGAAGGTGTAGGCTTGGGAGAAGGACCTGGCAACCCTCTCCCAAAACTCAATCTGCCATTGAAAACCCTATGAACAGCAGAGAAGCACTGACAATAGTGTTTCCCCTGTTATATAGAGGGTCACTATGAGTCGGATACCGACTCGACGGCACCTAACAACAACAACAAACCTTTCTAATCTATTTTATAGAAAACAATTCTTATCACATGCTTTTAAATAAATTTGATAAAGTATGCAAAACATTTAAAATAATGCCTGAGACATAGGGGATTCTTTATTTCCATTTCCCCATCTATGAGATGGAATGAAAATATGTATGTCTATTGTGAAGAAGAAATAACAACAAATGTCAAGTGCATAGCCAATAGTAGAGAGACTCCTGAAATGCTATCACAGAAAGTCTCATGACAAGAATTAAAAGTCAGTGGTGGTGGAACAACTTAAGATTTATCTGATTATTGCTTTAATATCTTTGAAGTTTTTGTTCCTTGCAAGACCATAAAAACTTGAGATAGGCTAATCATGTTTTTCTAGTACTTTTTGTTGTAATTTCCTATCATTATGATAATGATGATAAAAGTAACACTTCCTACTGGTAAAATTATGAAATGGTAAAGTAAATGAAGATAAAAATTGAAAAGTAAAAGATGTTCCCCATTCAATACTCACTCATAACTTCTTTCATATAATTCTGTGTGTGTGTGTGTATGTGTGTGTGTGTGTGTGTGTGTGTGTGTGTGTGTGTGTGTTACTGGGGGTTGAACACAGGGCCATGCACTTGTATGCTCTGCAAGTGCTGGACCACTGAGCTGCACCCCCGGCCCACCTTTTTTTACTTTTTTGAGACAAGGTCTCTCTAAGTTATGCAGACTGCCTCTGGCCTCGAATTTGCGATCCTCCTGCCTCCCCTCCCAAGCCACTGGGATTACTGGCATGTGCCACCATGCCTGGCTTCTTTCATATAATTCTTTTAAAAGTATTATTTATTTCTTTATTCATCTTGATTAATGTACTGTTGTAAATGTTGCTCAGGAGATATCTTCTTACATAACAAGCATACAATCTCAAACTGTTTATTTCTTTAAAATTTTCTCTAGTTTCAATAATTCGTACAGTATCAACAGACATAAATCCACAAGCATCCCATGAACACATACTAGAAACTTGACATCATCCTAAGACATGAGGATAGGTGTGGTAATAAGATGGCAAATTCTATAAACTAACCTATACCTGCAGCTGTAGCCCTGTGGCATCCGATCCCATCAGATCTCGGAAACTAAGCAGGGTCGGGCCTAGTTAGTACCTGGATGGGAGACCGCCTGGGAACACCAGATACTGGTGGCTTAGGAGAAGGACCCGGCAACCCACTCCCAAAAATCAATCTGCCATTGAAAACCCTATGAACAGCAGAGAAGCACTGACAATAGTGTTTCCCCTGTTGTACAGAGGGTCGCTATGAGTCGGGTACCGACTCGACGGCATCTAACAACAACTAACAACCTATAGAGATGTATGACAATATAAGTCAAGTCCTGTAGGAAGATGCACTCTTTTGGCTTTGTGCTCACTGAACTTTCAATAAAATGAAAGGCAATATAAAATCTCAAAAATAATTTGACAAGAGATGTCAGTAATTTCAAAAATAGCCTAACCTTTTGACCTATAATTCCCCACTCAAGCCATTTTTCCCATATAAATAATGCAAATAAATATTTATTTAAAAGATTTCTATTTTATTACTGCCTTATTAATACAGAAAAAATTGGAAATCACCTAGGCAATAATAGGGGTATTTCTAAATAAATAGTGGTTATGTTCTTATTGTGGCAAATTGTGTAGTCACCTAAAATTGTGGGGGTTTTTTAAAGAACATATTTACATAGAGAAAATGTTAAGGAAAAAGAAGTTAAAATAATAAAAAGAAGATATAAAGCAACATGTATAATTTAAGTTGTGTAGCATTTAAAAGATATGAATATATGTGTGTGAATATTTATACGCACATGTATTTGAGAGAGAGACAGAGAGAGAGAGAAAGTAAATGATCTTCTTAGAAGGTAAGAGGCCATCAATGTGTGGTAGATTTATAGGATTATAGACAATTAAAATTTTTTTATTGTTTTCTATAGAACCAGAGGAATATATAAGAATAATAAATATGTTCCTTTCTCAAAAAGAGTTAGCCTAGCACAAAAGATACAACTTATACATAAAAATATATTAAACAGGCAGGGCGCGGTGGTGTACAACTGTAATCCCAGCGGCTGGGGAGGCGGAGGTAGGAGGATCGCAAGCTTGAGACCAGAGGTAGTCTGTGTAACTTAGCAAGACGCTGTCTCAAAAAGTAAAAAAAAAAAAAAATGGGCTGGGGGCGCAGCTCAGTGGTCCAACACTTGCAAAGCATGCAGGCACAAGGCCCTGTGTTCAACCTCTTGTACCACAAAAAAAAAAAAAATTTTTAATATATTAAACAGAATGTGAGAAGCAGGTATCTGCTGTCTCATTCTCTGTGCTTCCACATATTTGCCTCTGAGGAAGCACTTTTCCTTGATCAACACAGGTATGATTCCAGGAAACTAACCTTGTCAGCTGGACATGCAGCTTTTTGGGCTCAGTCCATGATTGGGGTCCATGACTGAGGCCAGCTAACCCCAAATCTCTTTTGGGCTGTGGAATGAGTCAACCTGGGTCCCTTTTTTAATTACTGGAAAAGAGAAGCTCTGTGCGTGAATTTAAAGTTCAAACTTATAGGATTTACCAAGTAAGTAATCTACCCGAGAAGGAAGCCAACATGGAAAAGACCTAACCTGAATGTTGAAAGAGACAAGAACCAAATCATGGAAATATTTGCCCCCTGGATGCATCCATGCTTGACTACATGCATAGTCCTGGCCTCTTCTATCTTTTTAGCTTAATAAATTGCTTTTTATCTTACTTTTGTAGGGCAAAAAATTCCATTCGTTCTTCAATCAATTTGATTTCTGTTTCATCTATCAACTCATGGAGTCATTGCCAATGCATATAATATCATACAAGAATGTAGGTCAAGTTACTGAATCAACAGGGAAAGGTCTCTCCCAGCCTCATACAGTAGCAGCAATCCATGCTGGACTTTGGAAGAACCAAACAGAAGATAAGCATTCCAACCAAAGGAACCTGGGGTTTTCACAGGAGTAGATGTAAGGAATTGGGTGAAAATTGAAGCACAGAGATAGTGTTGGAAAGTAGATAATGATGTGGTGGGCCCAAATTTTGATTGCCGTAAATTAGAGTATAACTTAGAAATTATACTGCAAACAACTAAACACCCATTAGAAGTTTTTAAAAAGGGTATGAGCTGTTGAAAATCATCCTTCCAGAAAAATACCTTAACGGGAGAGTCATAGCTAATAAAATAGTGAAATAAAAGTTTTCTCTTCACACTCTTCTTTACATCTCTCCTCCTGTTTACTGTCTTTCCAGGGAAATTCACTAGTGAAGTTCTTGTCCTTCAATCTTTTATACTGATTTATCCTAACACTTTTTTTTATCCTAACATTTTTTTTCAAATACAGACCTTTTACAGAATGTGTTTAATTGTGGCACTTAAAGAACCAAGATGTTTCTTAATGTTCGTGCTGCAAAATATGGACAATTTTCAAAATAAATATGTTGATTAACAGAAACCAGATCAGATTCTTATATAATATTCTAAAACAACAACAGTTTGCAACCTTATCCTCAGGAGGTTCTTAGCTGTGGAAACTCATTTAAAAGAAAAAATAGATTCTATTTTCTAGAGAATAAAGCCTTGACAACTTCTTAGTTACTTTGGTCTTAATAGCATAGTCCCCTATCCACCCTGAGAAGGTGTTAACAAACACTGGAAGATATTTGTGTATTTCACAGGAGGTATCTGGGTAAAATGTAGTTACCAGTCTTCTCCCTAGAGCATATCTCTCTTTTGTATAGGGTTAAGTAAGGCAGTGGAATGGTTCTACGTCCTGGCTTATTACACAAACAGAGGGTACAGGCACTGATGATTTCTGAGATTGTGGACTTTAGTCCTTTTCTCTCAAAGGCATGAGTGACTAGTGTAGTTAATGCCTTTCTGTTCAGGAAACACAAATTATGAAATCTCTTGATTTTCCATTAATCTGTTTGGGGCAACAGAATCTCACATTCCTCTTGAGTTTATCACCCATTTTCATCAAGATTTATTAGGAGCTGTTTTTTTCATAGTGGCTCACAACTGTAATCTCAGCAATTTGGGAGATGGAGACTGGAGGATCAAAATTTCAAGGCTAGAGGCAGGCTGCATAACTAATTTAGCAAAATCCTGTCTCAAAATAAAAAGTAGAAAATGGACTGGGGATGCAGCTCAGTGGTAGCATATTTGCAAAAGCATGCATGAGGTCCTGTGCTCAACATCCCAATACCACACACACACACAAAAAAAAAGTTAACTTTTAAATTAGGAGTTCCTGGGGCTGGGATTTAGCTCACTTGGTAGAGCACTGCACTGAAGTCTCTAAGGTCCCAAGTTCAATTCCCAGTACCGCAAAAATGGGAGAAGGACCTGGCAATCCACTCCCAAGGCAATCCTGAAACAGTCAGCCATTGAAAACCCTATGAGGGTCGCTTTGAGTCAGATACCAACTCGATGGCACCTAACAACAACAACGTGAAGACTAGAGCTAATAACATTTAAGTCCTTTAGCATTGGAAAGGTGGTTGTTAAAGGCTTCACTAACCTTTTGGTTTGTGACATTTTCATTAACACTGGTTACTACACAAGTTTATTTAGAAAGGTCCTGGGTAATTGATTAAGGCAGAGAATGAAGCCTCCATATCTAACAGAAAATTAATATTTGTGCCTGACACATCTAGAGCCACCCAAGGTGCATTGATAGTTATCTGCAACTGCTGGAGGTGGGCTCTACCAAGAAATCTTGGGCAGCTTTTAGACCTCAAAGGCCGCCATCACTGGAGTTGAAGCTCCATCCTCCCTTTAGAAGTTAGGACATTCTTGGTTACAGTGGTATCCTCTTTGTAAAGGTAGCAAAGCCCTGGTAACTTAGAATCCTATGGAGGGTAGTCCTTTTTTCCCATTGGCCTAGTATTGGCCCCTTTAGAATCTTCCTTCTTCTGTCTGGGGTTTCTCTGAGGGGTCAAGTTTTAATTTGTCTGGGAAAATATACTACTTCCCAGGATTAAAGCCTATAAATTGGGGTTAATCTGGTGCCTGTAATCATTTCTCATGGGCCTATTGGATCTATGTTGTTGAAAACCCCAAAAGCAAAATTTTAAAGTTAATTGGTGGATGTCCAGGGTCCTATTGTCTGCTTTTACATCAATACGTTAAAATGTTATCTTAAACTGGGCATGGTGATGCACAGTCTGTAATCCCAGCGGCTTGGGAGGAGGAGCCAGGAGGATTGCAAGTTCGAGACCAGAGGAAGTCTATGTAACTTAGTGAGACCCTGTCTCAGGAAGTAATGAAAAAAATAAAAGGACTGGGGGTGCAGCTCAGTGGTCCAGCACTTGCAAAGCATGCAGGAGTGAGGTCCTGGGATCAACCCCCAGTACCACACACACACAAAAAAATGTTACCTTAGAAAATCTTTTAAATATTTGTTTAAATTAGTCAACTTAATTTTATATACACCATTAAAAATAATATTTATCCTTCACAAAACTTCTTGTGACACACTTTAACCTTTTGGTCTTACCCTTATTTTGTCTATTTCTATTTTGGAACAACTCTTTATCTTTAGGACAAAGTTATACCATACAACGTCCTTTCTCATCCAAAAGCATTTCCTTTTTATTTAACCTTCTTTACTAAAACTTTTTATATCTTTTTCTTACTTGCTGGTTTCTTTCATTCTTATTTTATTCTTTACAAAAATAATGAATTTAGAAAAAAAAACTATTCTTTACTAAATAAAATAACACTTCATACTTTAATAACGTCCTAAGAAGCTGTAGAAAGCATGGACAGTGTGCCCTAAACATCTAGTAGTTATAAATATAAGCACAGACAAAACCTGTCAGGATACATGAAGACATTTCTATGTTTTTAATAATAAATTTAAATTAACTTATTTGTTATTAAATATTTAAGCCTTATGAACTAAAGAGAATTTGGGGCTAATTTAAGGGTTTTAATTTAGATGAGCACTTGCCTATAAGCCAATGTGAAAAGACTTCTTTTGAGGGGACTTTATCATATAACATACCATATAACATATATCCAAAGGTAACATACAGAAACACATATGCTCACAAATAAAGATGAGATACCCTTGATGTTAAAACTTTAGTTATAAGACAAAGTAATGAAATAAAACAAATTAATTTTAAAAGGAATGTTGAATCTATATTTATGACAGAATGAAACAAATTAAAATGACCTGTTTACTTGGCCAAATTTAAACCTTTTATTTGTTTTATGTCTTAAACAAGGCTCATTGCAATCTGGATTGTAAGATATCTCTCTTGCATTTTTCCCCTTGGTCCCAAGTCAGTCTGATAATTAACTCTTGAGTGTCTGCATCTTTTTAGATAGGACTGGCTTGAGGTAATCTTGAATAACCAGCTTTCTTAGAGGCAGGAAAAGAGAAAGAAAAAACCAGACAGTTAAACTGAGAGACAAAAACAATCCTCTGTTGTATTGTTATGGAGATACTAACATGCACACTCATACACATACAAAACAAAAATATTAAACCGGGTCAACAGACAAACAGAAAAGTTGACACACAATTACATTAAATCAACAATTATCACAAACATAAACTAACAAGAAAATGAAAGAACATATAACACAGCTACACTAAATCAGAGTGTATTCTTAAGTACTTAAGCCAAACTGGTATCATGCAAACAATATACAAAAATAAACATATGTAGACAATATGTTCATACATGCATACAACAATATATAAAAAATAGACAAAAATAACCAAAAGATTTTTGTAGCTCCATTTTTTAAAAGTTTGAGTATTTATTTGATTACTTTCCCTGTAACAGTAAGCATGCTTTAATCCTAAATTTGCATTTCTAAAGGTATGACTCTTAATAGAAACAATGTAAGAAATTTATATCTGAAGGCACAGAATTTAACCTGAACTCATAAGGGCTTTTTTAAAAAAGGAAAATTTGTTTCTGTCAGGTATTTTATCATAGCAATGCACAAGTTGAATAATGCAAAAAGGGATCATATTTGAATGTCCAATACTCATTACTAAGCTCTTTATACCTAGACCAGACAATGCTGGCCTGTCCAAGATAGCCAGTAATGAGGCATTGGGGCTCCCCAAAACCTGGTGGTGAATTTACTCTTGAGCATCCCATTTGAAAAGACATAGTAAAATATGCAAAGCACAAACTATGGGACTTTAAATTTACCTATTTGCCATTGGACTTTACAGTTTATGTGATGGAAATGGAGCATCACTATGGAGAGATTTTTCTCAAAGGGAGTTATTTTTGTTTGTGATATCTGTTCATACTTTGCAAGTATTCTTTCACTGAACTGCACCCCTTTCGTAATTTTCTTTTTCTTTTCTTTTTTTTTTTTTTTTTTTTTTTTTTTTTTTTTTTTTTTTTTTTTTTTTTTTTACTTCTTTTGAGACAGGGTCTCGGTAAATTACGCAGACTGCCCTCTGGTCTCCAATTTGCGATCCTCCTGCCTCCGCCTCCTGAGCCCCTGGGATTACAGGCGTGCTCCACCATGCCCAGAGCTATAATTTTTTACCTTGAGATGTGTTCCCAGTAAATTATATAGGTTGCCTTTGGCCTGGAAGTTGCAATCTTCCTGACTCTGCATCATGAGTAACCATCATGTCCAGCTCAAGGGGTGTTATAAGCTTCTTATTAGTGTCATAAACACGAAAACCTGAAGAGTAATTCTCATTTAGAACCATTGTTTGGTGCCATGGCCAAGAAAGAGGAATTCTCCCTTTGCCCCTTGAAGGTCAGGACCATGCGTGCATGCACACACACACACACACACACACACACACACACACAGTAATATGCTTTAAAAGACCTGTCATTGCTCCCAGAGTGGATGCGTTAGCTTTGTGTCCCAAATGGAAATAGGTAAGAAAGTTGCTCTGAACATACAGGGGATAGTAAAGAAATGAATTAAAATTTTGAGGGACCCTTCCCCTAAATCCTACTTGATTAGAATCCAGAAGTAGTAATGAAGAGTCAAGAAGCCTAAGTAAAGAAAAAATTTGAGGTTGCAAGGAGAAGCTTGTGAGGCAGTGCCCAGAGAGAGAGAGAGAGAGAGAGACAGAGACAGAGACAGAGACAGAGACAGAGAGAGAGAGAGACTAAGTTCCTAATATATGAAACTTCAAGCTGACAAGGCAGAGATAAAGCAGTTAAGAAAACTCAACAGTTTTTCTTCAACTCTCCAGCCTTATGTTGGGTGCCAGAAAGATGTCAGCAGCAACGGGGGGATGTAGCCCTTCATTGCCACCTAATTCCCCCCTTAGGGACCTCCACTCAGGTGGAGATAGGTCCTTGGCTCCATGGCCTAAACAAATTATGGGATAAGTCAGACTGAAACAAAGTGAGTTTACTCATTAGGAATAAGAGAGAGTCCATGCTTTAAATTTAAGCATGGACATTCAGAGAGAAAAAGAGATACTTCACAAAAGAGTAATAGTTCATGTCCAAGTCATGGGCAACAACAAGTCACAGGTATAAACTTCTATTTAAATGTCTGAACAATATCTATATATACTTTTGTGGCCAAAGAACAAATAATGAGTTTCCTGATTCTTTCTATCTTCAAAATTTTAAGTGAACGAACCCAAGCTCAGAAAGAGAAACACCACATGTTCTCACTCATATGTGGGAGTTGAATCAAAATTATAAGAAGGAAAAATTCTATTCAAAGGTCAGATCAAAATAAAATGAAAAAAAATTCTTAATATGCTAGAATTTAAGATATAAAAATATAAGGTACAAGATATAACAATATAAGATATAAGTAAATGTGAGGAATGCAGGGCAAATGCTTGACAAATGTCTCTTCTCTCTTTTTGACTGCAAATGGCTTCCCAGAAAGACTCGCTAAAGGTCACTGGCAAACCTGAAATGAAGTCTCAACCCCCTGCTCATTTATTCATGCATTAATACACTTATTTAACAAATATTTGTTGAGGGCCTAATCCTATTTCGGACTACAAATAGAGTGATGAACAAAGCAGGCAAAAATTCCTACCCTCAAATATAATCCCCTTTTGCATTATTCATCTTGTGCATTGCTCTGGCAAAATACCTGACAGAAGCAAACTCAGGGGACGTATTACTTACTGGGGCTCACGATTTAGAGAATCTCAGCCCACAGAGGTGGAAATGCCTGGTGGCAGGACAGGCATGCCAGCAGAGGAGGTGGGGCAGGACGGGTGGCAGAGAATTTCTCCTCTTGGCAATCCAGAAGCAGAGAGAGCTACCGGAACAAGGAGCCTCCATGAAACCTCCAAAGTTCTGCCCCCAGGGACCTACTTCCACAAAGCTATGTCCTGCCTCCCAAAGTTCCATAGCCTCCCGGGACAATATTTCCTGCACAAGTTAATTAGTCCATTGCTTTTTTATTTAGCCTCCCACACAAAAGGAAGACAAACTCTTTGCCACTGTGTAACACGAATGGCTTCTAGCCCAATTCCCAGCAGAGTCCTCATTTCCCTCTGAAACCCTGTGAGCCCTGTCTACTGTGTACATTTCTATTGGCATTCTAGTCTTCCAGCCTCTCACCAGAACTGCCCCTCAAACTCTGCTCACAGTGTTCGAGGGCTTCTTTTGCCTGCATCTCCCAATACTTCCACATGCCTTCAGCAAACATGTTCCAGTAGCCTAAGAACTACATGGTCAGGTCTCTGCACAGCACCAAGCCAACTCTCCAGTACCAATTTTCTATGCTAGTCAGCCTGTGCATTGCTGTGGTGAAATACCTGACGTGAACAAAGATATGGGAGGAACTATTTATTAGGCCTCATGGTAGAGTGGATCTTATTCCATAGAGGTTTGAAGACATGTTGGCAGGGCAGGCATGGCAGTGGAGCAGATGGCAAGACCTGTATCAAAAGATCTCACATCTTAGCAATCAGGAAACAGAGAGAGCTAGGGGGACTGGAGACCCACATAAAACCTCCAAAGGCCTGGCCCCCAGTGACTGACTTCACAAGGCTAGGACCCACATGCCAAAGTTTCCTAGCATCCCAGTGCAGTGCCACCAGCTGGGGACCTTTGGCGGACATTTTGGATTCAAACCACAATATCTTCCTTCTTCTAGCCCCCACCCATCTCTTCTTTGACTGGTTAAATACAGTCTTTAATGTTCGTAGAATTCGGCCTCTGTTCCTTCTTTCTTGTGGTGTGATGAGGCAGCAGCTAAGACCACCACAGGAAAGGGTAATAATGATTCTGTGAGAAAACCAAGACTTTCTGCTCCATTTAAATCCTGCCTATGTCAGCAGCAGGGCCAGCCAACTACAGGCTGAAAGGGAACAGCTAAAGCAGTCCTTCCTGAATGTCTGCCTCAGAACAATGGGACTCCTTTAACCCAAGGCACTAGCAGCTAATTGCAGTGTTTTTCAAACAAATTTTGTTGAAATGATAAAGCAGTGCCTTGGAAAATTGCCCTGGGAAAATGGGTGTGCAGTTTGTACAGTGTCTCAAACACACAGCGTCAGGATGTGCCCCAGGTTAAAAGAACCCGTCTGGAAAGCAGATGGGCCAGTTACAATGATAGCTTCACTCACACACGTACCTAATGTCAGACCTCAGGAAATTCAAAGCACATTGCAAATGGATAGGTAGATAGAAAGTGAATCAACAGAAGAATTGAATGTCCTTCTACTGAGTCCAACTTTCTACATGGTTTTGTGGCTGAGAAGAATGGTTACATTTTTTTCTCGGTGACACCGTGTATCCTATTGAAATAGTTCTCACAGAGAACTGGGAAAATCTTGCACTCATTATAAAATCACAGTTAATGTAACAAAAGGCTTCTACATAAAATCTGTATTTCCAGTCAGGCATGATGACACCCATTTGTAATCCCAGTGACTTGGGAGACTGAGGCAGGAGGATTTCAAGTCTGAGGCCAGAGGTAGCCTGCAAGTCTTAGTGTCCCAAGATAAAAAGTATATATATTTTCAAAGATGTCTAAAGGTGCAGCTCAGTGACAGAGTGCTTGCAAAGCATGGTGAAGCCCTGGGTTAAGCCACTCAGTACTGAAAAAGAAAAAGAAAAGAAAGAGGAGAGGAGAGGAGAAGAGAGGAGAGGAGAGGAGAGGAGAGAAGAGAAGAGAAAAGAAGAGAAGAGAAGAGAAGAGAAGAGAAGAGAAGAGAAGAGAAGAGAAGAGAGAGGAGGGAGGGAAGGGTGGGGGGAGTGGAGGGAAGGGAAGGGGAGAGGAGAAGAGAAAAGAAGAGAAGAGAAAAGGAGAGAAGAGGAGGGGAAGGGAGGGAAGGGGAGGGGAGGGGAGAGGAGAAGAGAAGAGAAGGGAGGGAGGGGAAAGGAAAGGAGAGGAAAAGAGAAAAGAAGAGGAGGGAAGGAGAGGGGAGGGGAGGAGAGGGGAGGGGAAGGGAGGGGGAAGAGAAGAGAAGAGAGAAAACAAAGGGAAAAGGAAAAGAAAACAACCTATGTCCACCTCTATTATCTTTTTGAGACTCACACCAACCCTTCAGAAATAGGCAAGACATCAGATACAATTGAACAGAAAACTGAGGTTCAAAAAGGATATGTGACATATGAAAATGCACAGCTTTTAAGGAAGAGGTGGTATACAAGTGGCACAAATGCTGCTAGTGCTATGCCGTGTCGCAGGCCTGTAATTCCAGCAGCTTGGGAACAGGAGGCAGGAGGATCGCAAGTTCAAGACCAGAGGCAGTCTGCGTAATTTAGCAAGACCCCGTCTCAAAAAGTAAAAAAATGGGCTAAGGGTGCAGCTCAGTGGTCCAGCACTTGCAGAGCATGCAGGGGTGAGGCCCTGGGTTCAACCCCCAGGATTGCAAAAAAAAAGAAAAAAAAAAGAAAAAAAAAAAAGTCTTAGATCTTCTTTCTCCATTAGTTATAGAGTTTGAATTTCAGGACAGAAAAGTGACATTGGCTGATATCTGAGACTGCTATAAAATATCTTTTTAAATGATTTTCATTTTTACCTAAAAGAGCAGTGCTCTGGTTTTTAGAGCATTGCTATAATACTGTGTGTAAGTTTGACCTTTCAAATTTTGGTTTAGGACATTGTAAAGCTAGAGAATGTTCACTTATTGATATGGAATCTAGATTATCACACACACATATACACATACTATAAAAAAGGATAAATGCCATGTAGCTAAAAAATGTTTTAGCTACATGGGTAAAACTAGAGAACATTTTTTAAGTGAAATAAAGCAGGAACAGCAAGGCAAATATTGCATGTTTTCACTAACATATGGAAGCGAAAGGTAAGCTCAGACAAGTAAAGAGAATCATCATTACCAGAAGCTGCAGAGAATAGGAGGCAAAGAGGAGGCAAAGGAGGTGGTTACTGAGTAAAAAGATGAAGTTGGATAGAAGAATAACTTCTAATGGTCTATTGTAAAATAGGGTAACTATTGTTGACTATTATATATTTCAAAATAGCTAATAGAAGTTTTAATCCTTTCAAAGCAAAGAAATGTGGTTCAGGTGATAGATATATCAATTACTCTGATCTGATCATTAAATATTGCTTGAATGTATTGAAATATCATACTGCACCCATAAATATGCATAATTACCATGTCAATTGAAAATAGCATTTTAAAAGACTAATGCTAGTAGGTAACATTTATAGAGAACTTCCGAGTGTTATCTTAAGCACTGTACATGGAATAACATATATAATTGTCACAAAGGAAAATCTATCAGGTATTAATATTAATAGTTTAATACTTGTTTTTAAACTAGGTAAACTGATATACAGACAGATTAAGGTACTTACCCAAATACATAGTCCTGGAAGTGTCCATCCTTGACTTTGAACCTTGAATGTCTACCTCTCTACAAAGAAATGGAATGGATAGGGATTGGGAATGTAGGTCTTTGTTTTGTTTGTTTTCAGTGTCTCTATACAGAGAAAAAAAGTGTTTTGTTCATTTCTCACCTCTAGCTTATATAGCAAGACAGCTAGAGAATAATAACTTCTTGGAAAATCTTTAATAAACAATGTGGAGGAGGAAGGTCCTTGATGATAGGCAAAACTTCCATAATGCCTCTGATTAATTTGAGGCTGAGAGGTGGGGAGACCATATTCTGAAAGTTAAACTCCCCTGACCCAGGGATACTACATGGAGCCAACTAAATAATTGACACTGTGGAGTCATAGTAAACCTTACTCTGATGTCCTATTGAGTGATGATGTTAGAAAGATTTGGTTGTTGTTAAATATAGCAAAAAGGACCTGCAGGCACAATGCCAATTCATAAAACCACTCAACACAGCCTCAGTGGATGGATTTGTAAATAAATGACTGAATGACTCACCTTCCACTAGTAAAAGATGCCAGCTTTTCAAAAAGCTTTTTACAAGATTAACATTTTAGAATATTATCCTTAGAAAGAAATTTGGGACTGGACACTTCTTTTGGTAATCACACCTATCTTGAGTATTACATCTGAGGTAAGGCATCTACTTAAGTGTCCCAGGGAAGAATCAGAATATTGTAAGGAAGCCAAGGTCTGTTACTGAGGAAGGATCAGCTGTCCGTGCATCTAAAGACAGGATCTTCCAAGTTTCAGAAAGATTTGAACAGTCCACTGATACCCATGTTCTAATGGACTTGTACCCATTCTGAAAGAGAACATTTATTGGGGGCCAAGTGTATTGAGGAAATCCACCAAGAAAATTCTGTCAATAATACTTTCTTTCAATTCATGAGTCTTCCAGACATAGGAGAAGGATATAAGAGATGGGTATGAGGGATGTGAAGTCCTTTAGCTGAAACCGCCCAACACACATCCCTCCCACTAATGTATCTGCATGATATAATATGGTGAAACAAAATTATCTCAAGTTTACAGAGAGTGCCAGTCAAGTCTCCTGGATAAACCTCTGATGTGTTCCCACCAAAGTCCCAAGATCATTGCTCTAAAACCACCCTGATACTGAAATTCTGGAGCCATATTGTATTTATGCATATGACCAACTAATCCTGAATGGATGTATGCCAGATTTGTGAAACTCCCATTCAGAAATTTCTGGAAACTACTGAGAATTTCTGTAAATACTATGGCACTTGCATTGATATAATGCTGTACTGAGGACTGTACATCTTTCCTTTTATAGGGGAGAAACTAAGGTCGGAAGATGTAATTTTGCTGATGTTTTATAGCTAATAAATAATAGAGCTGATATATGATCCCAAACCTATCTAGCTTCAGAATCCATGATTGGCCTTTGTTTCTTTGTGTCCCTTAAAAAAATAAAAACTTCATCTCTAAATTATAAAAATTTTGCTGTTGTTGTTAGGTGCCATCAAGTAGGGTCTGACTCATAGGAACTCTAAGCACAACAGAACAAAACACTACCCAAAAGTGTCTGACAGAGCTTCTCCACTGTTCATAGGTTTTATGATGGCTGACTGTTTCAGGAATGGGCAGCCAGGTCCTCCTCCCAAGTGTACAGCACCTGGAATTCCCAGGGGGTCTCCCATCTACGGACTAACCAGGCCCAACTCTGCTTATCTTCCAAGATCAAACGGACAAGATGCAACACCAGGGTGATATGGCCTTGAAAACAAATTATAAAAATAATATATGTTAATTTGTAGAAAACTTGGGAAGTACCAGAAAAAAAATTTAAACATAATGTTGAATAACACTATAAACCAAAGAGAATCAGTGCCAACATTTTGATCTATTTCCTTCCCATTGTATACCATGTAGTAAATTCAAGTTATTGAATAATTATCTCTTTGTTTTATTGCACTCATGAGTGCATGCTATTAAAAATTCTGTAAAAACTTCTTTTAAAACATCTATGTAATAATCATGATGTATATAATTAACACAGCCTTCTTTATTATAGCTGAATACTTAGGCCATTTCTAATTTTTAAGTTAAAATAATACAGAAATAAGTCTTTTGTACATAAATTTTGGATTGAATTGTTGGAGATTTAGGTCACATAGCTTCCCAAATATGAGTGTGCTTTTGCTATTATTTCATGCAGCCTCTCTCTCTCTCTCTCTCTCTCTCTCTCTCTTAAAATTCAGATCCTTCCCCACCACCACTCAAGAATCTCTTCTTCTGCTTTGTTTTCTAAACCACCAAGTCCAGTTATTATAAATGTCTACAATCCAGATATGGGGAAAGGGATAGACAGCTTGGAATTTGGATCAGAGCATCTGGATTCACGCACCAGTTTACTGCTTACTCACAGGATGATTCTAACCTGACACCTGAGGCTTTCAGCTCTTGTTTTCTCATCCAGAAAATGGGGCACTAACAGCACCTCCTTCAAAAGATTGATGAGAGGATTAGAAGAGATGAAACATGTGACAGGGACTTTGTAAACCATCATGTGCTCTAGCACACATCAGTTGCTGTCACCTTCAGATGTGGTGACAGATTTAGAAAGCTTTCAAAGGGAAATGAAAAAGGGGAAATGTGGTTTGCACATTTATGTTAAAGTTTTCTTTAACAAAAATATTTAAAAATATTTAAAAGGCCTCTGAAGAAATGACAGCTGTGAAAAGAATATTTCTCAAGTCTGCCAAGCATTCTTGTCACCCTGGAGATTTTGAAAGCTTTTGCTCACATGTTAAATTTACAAATCTAAAGGTTTATATTCACAGGTGGATGGGAGAGCAGACAAACTCAGCTCACCTTAATGTAGCACTTGAGAACCACAGTGGCCAGAGATTAGCCCCTCCTCCCTGGGGGCGGAACTCAACATCTGGCCAGACTGCAATTGGCCTGGGCTCTTTACTCAGAGACATTTAAATACAAAGGTGGATGCTGTTAAGAGATCCACCAGCAGGGAGAAAAGTGAAGAGAGAAAGATGATCTAGTCTCTTTCAAAGCAGAACAGATTCATGATAGACAAGAACGGGGACAGGCTGGGAAGCTGCTCACTATCAGGTTTATAAAGAGGAAACCGCACTAATTTTTTTTTTGTTTGTTTTTCTGTGTAGGCACCATTATTGCAATGAAATGAAAGGGGAGAAAAGCTGTCGTTGGATTGTCCAATCAGAGGATTAGAAAATTCAGTATTCAAACTAGAAAATCTGAGGGATTCAGTGAGCATGAAGTTTGAAGAAAAGTTTGAGGAAAATGGGAGCTTTGCCAAAAGGAGTCAGTGGTCCCTAGATGAGGTGCAGCAGGCCAATGGGAAAGCAAGAGCAAATGGGAAAGCTGAACCCTGTGTAAAGCAGGAGGCAAATGGCAAGGGCGATGTGCGCAGGAAAAGCCTCAACAGGTACACCTGGCAGGAGATCCAGAAACACAATCAAGAGGCCGACCTGTGGCTGGTGATCAATCGCAAGGTTTACAACGTTACCGACTGGGCAGACAGACACCCAGGTGGGCGCCGGGTCCTCAACCACCATGCTGGAGAAGATGCTACGGTAAGGAACTCCAGGCTTGCTTTCTCACTCTCTCCTGAACCAGTGTCTTCTCTCAGCTGCTGGGGTGGCTGAGATCTTGGCTCTCTTCCTAAAAGTGTGCATGTACATGTTCAGGCTCCACAATCACTCATCTCCTCCTCTTTATGAGCACATTCAAATGCACCACCTTATTTAAGCCTCCCATAAGAAATGTGACTATTATCTCTATATGACAGATTTGAAAATTGATATTCAAAAAAGGTAAATAATATGTCACACAGCCAACAACTTGGCTCTGCCAGATTTGGAATCAGGTTGGTTTGACCATAAAGTCCTGTATATCTGGTTCTTTAAAAAACAAAAATTCCATTTAATATTTGATAAGAAGTTTTCCCAAACTCTTAAATGTATACAGGAATCACTTTTAAAATACTTTATAAGGATGTGTGTTTTCTCTCAATTGGGAATTTTGTTTTCTACACTGTATAAATAAGGAAGCAGAGAGCTAAAAGGGTGAAACAATTAACTCAAACTCAAAAAAATTAGTGTATGAAAAAACAGAATTTTAAACGTGGGCTTTTCTGTGACACTGGTTTTGTTTTATGGCACATGTTCATTTCACAAATTAGCATATAACTTCTCCAACTGGTTTCCAAGCATAGGACTGTTATACACCAGTCTGAAAGTAGTACGTACTAACAACAGATTTTGCAAATACCTGGCCAATTTGTAAAATATAGACAAATTCATCTTTTGATGCCATTCACATCTTTTCTTCAATTCTGTTTTTCCCAAATTTCTCCTCCCCCTTTGCTGCCTAGTTCTTGTCCTTCTACCCTCTTCCTATCTTGATTCTATAGTCAGATGACTGTCTTTCTGAACATACCTTGCTCCATCCCTACTACTTCTATCAGATTTGAACTTTTTAAAAAACAAAGTTCAACCTTTCCTTTGGGAAATGAGCATGAACTTGTATACACAATGAACAAAGTGCACACAATGTAGAAATCTAGACAGCAGAAGGTAGAAGAAGCAAAGTGGAGAATATTTGTGTTAAAATAATAGAAGAAAAACTGTTGTTGTTATGTGCTGTGGAGTCATTTCTGACTCATAGTGACCCTCATAGGGATTTCAATGGCTGATTGTTTCGGGATTCCCTCAAGAGTGGATTGCCATGTCTTTCTCCTATGTTTGGGGTGCTGGGAATTGAACCCCAGACCTCAGAGACTGCAGCACAATGCTCTACCAACCAAGCGAAATCCCAGCCCCTGTGAAGAACAATTACCAAATGTAAAATGAAAGGAGAAAAGACCTCAGATGTCTTTCTAGCTCATCTTTTCATTACCATAACACAGGGAAAATAGATCATGCTTTTCTAACACAAGTCACAGAATTAGCTCAAAGATGTGTTGGCAAAGATACGGGCTGTCAACCATGTTGAAAATAACTGACAGCCTCATTCAGTTTAAAGCAGCCCAAATAATAAGTCTGTTATTTTCCAATGATTTTTGTCCCCCAGAAGTCAGGAAATGATTATGATTCTGCTTCCAACTCTAACCAATAAGGAAGAATTAGTTAATATAATAGAAGCAATCAGATCCTTAGGACAAATACCTATGTACCTTAGGATTCATACAGAGGCTTGGTCAGCCATGTACATTAGACTTAAAGAAAAAAAAATCTGAAAATGCTCAGAGAAAAGATTCTCCAAAAGAAGCTGGCTTAAGAATAATAGGAGGGCACCAGGGGAATCCTGACAATTATATTATTCCTGACTATTCAGAGGACTGGGAACCTGAGCACTGGGATAAGTTATGTGAGCCTGGGAAAGATATTGAAATACCCTGAGCTTCAACTCCATGCTCTGCAAAATAGAAATGATATTACCTATCTTACTGGTTTTTGTACATGGAAGGAATATATTTTCAGTACTTAGCATAATACCAGATATTAGATAAAAGTGCATTAAATTGTAGCTATTATCATTCATATCACCACCATCCATATCCTAAGAAATGTGATTATTACTTTCTGTTAGCTTGCCATCAGCTTAGAAATTCTGATTATATTTTCTGCCATTTATCTGGGAACAAAGCGGATGTGACGGAGAATCATCGTGCATTCTAGTGAAGGGGGGCAGAACATCAAGTCCGGGAACTTGAGGTCAAATTGTCACTCTGCAACGGAAGAGGTATTTGCAAGTTGTGCCTTGACTGACAAGTGGGGACAAAGTATAGTGCTGGTGTTCCAGCCCTGGATCCATGGCTGCTCCTGTCAAGATGGAATGCCCTCCTCTTATTTATACAGGAGCTCTTTGGGGGCCTCATAAAAAGTAGATGAGACCTACTTGGTCTGTCCCTGAGGTTAGTAATCCATTCATTTATTTGTTCTAAAGCTTTAGTTAGGGGTCCACCCTCATGGTTAAAAGTACAAATTTTGGAATGAAATGAGTTTTGGATGCACCTGGGCTTCACACTTACTATGAAGAAACTAATGAGGTTGCTTAAACTCTTGGAATCTCCATTTCTTTATTAGTAAAAGGGGATAATAATACCTTAATCTTTGTTTTATTGTAAAAAGCAGTGGAGATAAAATAAATTCCTCCTTATGGTACTTGGAATAGATTAAATACTCAGTAAATTTCAGTTGTCATAGTTTTATTATGTCCTTCTTCTGAAATGAATTTATGTTCTCCAAAGAACTTTACTAAGAAAAATAAACCTATAAAGCAAATTTGCAAATAAGCTCCTGTTTTTATGTTCATGCGTTATCTGGTTATTTCAAGCCATAGGAACTTAAACTAATGTTACATTACTAAAAACTGGAGTTTGGGCCCAAGTCTTTTCTCTTATGTGAGTTCACTCAGGAAAATCCAGAAACAGCCTGTAAGTGTGACATGAAGATTTGATTATAAAGACTATCCCATAAATACAACGTGATGGTCTATTTTGCAATCTTTAAAATGATTACAAAGCATTTTTATGACATGAACAAATACATACAATTAAATAAATAGCTGGCCATAAATTCTATAGAAGAAAATAGTGTGTTCCATGCTCCAGGGAAAAAAAAAGTAAATGCAATTACGTGATGAATACACAGAGGTAGCATGTTTGGAACAAAGAAAGCAGGTTGATTACCCTGTGTGCAGGTCAGCCCACTCCTCATCTCTGGATAGCACACCCCATCCAGAAGGGATACTGAAAAACCCAAGTCCTTTCTCCATGAAAGTTGAAGGTAAACATGACAGGGAGGGGCAGACAAAAGCTTAGGGGAAACATAGTAGAGAGAGTTTCAACTATCTGGGGACTACAGTGGAGAAAAAGGTAAAGCTGTGTGCCACTCCAAAAGAGAGAATCTGAAGTCGTTTGAGATGAGCAGAGCCAAAAGAGGCAAGGGTATGGTAGGGGGAAGTAAGGGTGTGAGCAAAGGTGGAGTACAGATATGATTCCGGTAATGAGTCAGCACCCCAGGAGCACGGGCATCCACTTCCTTTGTTTGGCAAAGTACTGGCCAAAAGTATATGCTCAATTAATGTCAGTGACAATCATACTGTGAGGAAAGAAGAGAAGATAGAAAATGAAGAGGGAAGAGAGGCAGGAGAAGAAAAAACAGATGAGGAGGGAGAGAGCAGTTCTTGAGTGTTTAGCTAAGGAGTTCGAATTTTTCCCTCACAGCATGGCTTCCTCGCCCTCCATTGTACATAATGATTCCCTCCCAGTACAGCATCCCTCACCCCCCTTCATCACAACAAAGTCAACCATTCCTTCTAAGCTGTGTGCTGGAGTAATAACCAGTAATAATTGAATATTTCTAAGGTTGTATAAGTTTTATAAGTAATATGACTCTCATTTGAATTATAATTCTAGTTGTAAAATACACAAGGGAGAACAAAGAGAAGGAAATCCACATTCTAACAGATGAAAATGGGCCATTGACTTATGAATCTGTCTCTTGGGCAAGTAGGTGCCCATTGCAGGTTAAGAATGCTGGGAGGATGCATAGATTTGGAAGGTGGAGAGGAGAGAGAAGCAAAGACAGAGAAACAGAGAGAGAAAGAGTGTGGAGTGGGGCCTAGGTGAAAGTTTTATAGAAAAAAAACTCAGTTTAAGGAAAAGCTTCCAAATAATGAAAACTCTCAGACAATAGCATGAGTTGCAGTACAAATACAACCATCTGTTTATCCTTGAGGGCAAAAGGGAACCTGGTGACTTCATGTGAGCATCTTCTACTACAAAGTAGCTTTCTCTCAAGAAAAGAGCAACCATGCATTTTTCCCATAAATTAACCAATTCACCTCCATCCAAAATATTAGGAGCCTTATTCCAGCCATTGCCTTAGAGCACTTGAGAGCTGAGAAAGAAGCAGAAGGGGAATTATTTGAAGGTATGAGAATGGATTCTTCTTCTATGGTTGGATATTGAATATTCTTATGAGGTTTTTGGAAGTAAACAACTCATTACCTACATTCTACTTATTTTGTTTTGTGATAAACATTATCCATGTGGTTTTTTAAATTTATGTTTGTTTCTTAGTAAACGTCTTTGGGGAAATTTCAACTCATATGAGCTGGACTATGTACTAATAGTATTAATATACAACTACTTGTTGTTGTTGTTGTTGTTGTTAGGTGCCGTCAAGTCGGTATCCGACTCATAGCGACCCTCATACAACTACTTATTGGTGTCTAATTCCAAAGCTGAGCCTGTAGCCATACCACTGTGGCATCAGATCCCATCAGATTTTGGATGCTAAGCAGAGTCAGGCCTGGTTAATACTTGGATGGGAGACCACTTGGGAACACCAGGTGCTGTAGACTTGGGAGAAAGACCCAGCAACCCACTTCCAAAAAACAATCAGCCATTGAAAACCCTATGAATAGCAGAGAAGCACTAACAATACTGTTTCACCTTTTGTATTTACGGTGGCTATGAGTTGGACACCGACTCCATGGCACCTAACAACAACAACAATTCCAAAGCCTAAGCTCTTAGTCACTAGGCTAGGTCCTAAATAGGTTTAAGATAACTGAATAAGAGAATGAAGGAATTAAAGAGTTCATGGAGAGGACTGTTGTTGTTGTTAGGTGCCCTGGATCCAACAACAGAGGAAAACTACTACCTGACCCTGTGCCATGCCTGGCACTACACCAGTTCTTGTCCACAATCCATAGGGTGACCAATGGCTGATAGTCTTGGGAGTGGGCTGCCAGGCTTCTTCCAGTCCTACAGCACCTAGTATTCCCAGGTGGTCTCCCATCCAAGTACTGACCAGGCTCAACCGTGCTTAGCTTTCAAGATCTGATGAGATCAGATGCCAGGGTGGTACCACTGTAGGCATGGGAAGGACTAGGTAGTATTATCTACATTTAGAAAGAAGACTGGGACTTGGGGAATTTAAATAATTTGCCTAGTATGAAACACTATTTCTTTGCTACCCTCCACTGGACCTTAGTATGAATTAGGACAGGCAGACTGTTCGGATTGTTGTAGCACCATGAGCAAAAGGTTTTGCAAGTACATTTCTGTTGGATTTCAGTCCACATTTTCCCTGTTGCCTTGGTGCCTGTGTGCAGGGCACAAACTGCATAACAGCATTTAAATTGTAAAACTATTTTGTTTCTACCCTTCTGACTTTATATTCTTCATTCTTCCCCGGGGATTATATGCTTTCACCATAAAGCATATCACTCTATCTCACAGTAAATAAGAACGGAAAAATTAGTAGCATTTCCAAGATGTTTGTGAAAGCAAATAATTGTCATATTTTTCTTTGTTGATACTATTTGGACATAATCAGTCTTGAAATTATATCTTGAGCTATAATACAAATTTATAAAAAACTTAAGGACAAATGAGTGAGAAGCAAGTCAAAGGGCTAAGCAGTGCAAATGAGACATGCAAAATTAGCCAAAGTGTCAGAAATTAGAGATCCTCAGGTTAGAAAAAGACAGCAGCACTTAACACCTGAGGCCTCTGAATCCAACACTTATATGGCCCCAACTCCTCTTTATAGAATGGCTCTCTCCTATTTGTTTGCCTTTCCTTAATCACCAATTTGTATTCATCACTTGCTATGTCCTAGGCACTGGGAAAGGTATGAAGTATACAGTGGTCAATAATAGAACATATTCCCAGTCTTCAAAGAATTCACAGATTACTAAAGAAGAGGTGATTACAGTTTCATTATAACTAATACCTTGAAAAATTCTAGCAGAAAAGTCCCACAAGTACCCAAAGTGAGTCACAAACAACTTTCAAAAATAAGTAAATGGAAACAATAATTAACATGGGTCTTGAAGGGTGAGGAAGAGCTCTGGTGAAGAGAAAATAAAACAGTGCATGTAAAGCTTGAGGCCCACAGGAAGTTTATTGAGTGAGGCATCTCCAGTAGAGAGGATGGTACATGCAAGGCATAAAGGAAGGTGAGCCTGGGGAAGCAGGTTGGAGTCCGAAACAAGGTGTTTTCTGTGACTAAAATCTGTGGTGGCGAAACACCATTACCATCTGCTCAGCAGATAGAAACTGGTTTTAGCATCACCTTGAAACAATCTAGCAAGTGCCTTTTGGGGAAAAAAATTATACACATTCAGACTGGAATGGACCTCTATGGCTTTATTGCTCCCTTAGCCCTGTTCAGATCTTGGCTCTACTATTTATAGTGGTATTTGGGGACCCTTCGTTTCTCCTTTCTGAGAGTTGGTGCCTTTATCTGTATGATAGAAGCAATAGAACCTCACAGAGGTAAGACAACTATGAGTTGCCCCACCCAGCACCTTCTACATAGGATGCACTCTAAGCACTGGCACCATCCCATTTTCCTGTCATTTTACTTACCCCTCCCCTTTCCTTCAGCAGGAACATACTTGCCCAAGAATGTTGGTGACAGAACCTGTTTTTGTAGAATTTCAAGAGGGGATTTCACAACTTAGTATCTGGATTCTACTAGAAAATTATTAAATATTTTAAGACTACCTAAACTCCTTTATTGTACATTCTCATTAATGCAATAAAATGCTCCAGGTCACAGGCCAATGCCTACTTTTCTGGAAAGCTCTGTAGCTATTCAAGTATCTGATGTCACAGTATTCTCCTGTGAACATTCCTGGGGATCAGAAGAAACAATGAACTTTGAAGAATATTATTATCAGCACATCATAAGATGAAGCCATAATAAACTACATTCTTCTGTATGTTGACATGGATCCAGGATGCTTTCCCATTCTAACTTGCTCTGAACAGCAAGCAAAACATGATTTTGTTGGTATGGATCCTAATGAGATACATTAATCACTTTTAATCACTTAATCCCTCTTTTCCTTATTAAAGGAAATAAGCTTTAATATCATAGAATGTGAAAATGTAAAACCATCTTTGAAATACTGTAGTGCATCATTTCCCACAAGGATCATAAGAAGTAAGCAGAAGCGAGCCGGGTGTGGTGGCTCACGCCAGCAGTCCCAGTGACTTAGGAGGTGGAGGCAGGAAGATTGCAATTTCAAGACAAGAGGCAGCCTGTGTAACTTAACAAGACTCTGTCTCAAGCTAAAAAAATAAAAAGGAGGTTGGAGGTAGAGTTCAGTGGTAGAGCACTTGAAAAATATTTGTGAGGCCCTTGGTTCAGCCCCCTAGTACAAAAAAAAAAAAAAAAAAAAAAAAAAAAAGAGCCCAGGCAGGCTTTAGCAGATAAAAGCCCTTTATACACGATTGGATCTACAGACCCTTAAGTGAAGTCAGCCTAGTCAGTTGATATTCTACCCTTCTAATTACTTTACTCATTATATAAGCACCTTTGTACAAGTAGGCTCATATGTATTTCTATAAACTTTAAGCAATCCTGAAGTTGCTTCAATATTTGAAGATATAGGATTCATTTTATTCACTAAAATATTTCAAAGCCCATTCCACATCAGTTACTAAAGTATAGGAAGAAAATCTCTGAATTGCCATATTAAAGAGAAAGGAGACAGTGAATTCTTATCACTAAATATTACATACTGGAAGAAGGACCTGGCAGACCACTCTTAAAACAATCAGACATCAAAAACCCTATGAATAGAAGAGTAGCACTGACAGAGTGTCAGGAATGACAGTGTCAGGTAGTGTTTTGTCTATTGTACATAGGGTCACTGTGAGTTGGATCTGACCTGACAGCCTGTAACAACAGCCAATAGTTCTTACATATAGTAAAGATAACTAATGAGTATCATAAACTTAGTGTATGCCAATTAGCATTCTAATTAATTCATGTGACTTTCCTAATAATTTTTTAAATTAAGTGACTACCATTACCCCCATTAATGGAAAAGAATATAGAACACCACATACAAGTCAACAGATTTGTCTGATTACAAAGAAAGTAAATGATAAAGTCAGATTTTAGGTGTAGGAACACTGGTTCCAGGGTGCATTTTCTGAGCTGGTACTTTGCAAAGCCACCACACCATAGTACTTGTATGGATTCCATGTAGTCAAGTTACAAATTTGGCTATATTTCTTCATCTCTAATCACTTCAATCCCAAAGACAGAATAGCAGGAAGTCCAGCACCTTCTTTCTTGTAGAATTCTTCTTCCCAAAAAGTCATATAAATACCGAGAAGGGAAAAGTCTCTTACTTCCAAACATAAACAGGATATAGGAACCTCAGTGCTTCTCATAATGGTATGGAATTATTACTTAACTTAGCAACAGCATTTTTTATAGAGTCCTTCAGTGAAAAACCTAGCTAAGAGTATACTACTTTAGACAGACCAGGACCCAAGTACACAGCTCTCTTGATCTTCCACGACTGTGTTTCAAACCACTGTTATCACACTTAATATGTCTGTAGTCTTTACAGACATTTATTTACAGAAAATATTAATATTTTATTAATATTAATAAATATTAAATATTTATTTAAATAAATATTTATTTATATAAATAAATAAAAATAAAAATATTGGTTTAATAAATTTATAATAATAATAGAAATATTATTTTATAATACTATTTTAATAATAATATTTTAATAATAAAAATATTAATATTTTCTGTAAATAATTAATTCAATGGGCCTCATTCTTTTTTATTGGAAGTTTTTAATGTACATCTTAATGTGATTCATTCTGACATGCTTTTCATTCTGACATTTCCACATATGCATTTTGTTGTACATTATACATATAGGTTCCCCCTTACCCTCTTGTGCGCTTCCTCCCCCCAATTCCACCCCCCATCAAAGACTTCTCTTCCATTTACTTGTCTTTTTATGGAAATATTTTTCTATATATCCTTGGGTTTCAGTTCTGTTTAAGGTAGAAACTTTTTCTGTAGTGAACTTTTCTTTTTACATTGTCAGAACTATTACATGCATTTTCTAGACCATCTACAATACCATTCTTAGCTTTTTTTTCTTTTATTATGATCCAATCTTTGTATAGGATTTTTTCCTTCTTATAATTTTGATTCAGCTCCCATATATGAATGAGAACATGTGGTGTTTCTCTTTCTGAGCTTGGGCTCGTTCACTTAAAATAATTTTCTCTAATTCCATCCATTTTGCTGTGAATGGCATTATTTCATCTTTTTATTGCTGAGTAGTATTCCATTGTGTATATGTACCATAGTTTTTTTTATCCATTCTTCTGTTGATGGGCACTTTGGTTGATTCCATATCCTTGCTATTGTGAAAAGTGCTGCATTGAACATGGAGATGCAGATGGCTCTGTGGTACAGTGACATCTCTCTTTGGGTAAATTCCCAATAGTCTTATAGCTGGGTCATACAGTAGATCAATTATTAGTTTTTTAAGATACCTCCATATTGATTTCCACAGTGGTTGGACCAATTTACAGCTCCACCAACAATGTAAGAGTGTTCCCTTTTCTCTGCAACCTTGCCAGCATTTGTTGTTATTTGTTTTATTGATCTTGGCCATTCTTACTGGTGTAAGGTGAAATCTCAGTTGTTTTAATTTGCATTTCCCTAATGGCTAGGGATATTGAGCATTTTTTCATGTGTTTCATGGCTTTATGGACCCCTTCATCTGAGAACTGTATATTCAGTTCCTTTGAATGGGCCTCATTCTTCTGGGCCCTGGCCAAGGACCAGGAAGAAACTCTCAATAGAAGAAGCAATTTGAATAGCCAACCTTGATTGCTGCATACTTCAACAATATAAGCAACTTCCACATAAAACCTCATGCTGGCCTTTAAAGATTCATCATGGACAATAAGCTCAAGCAATTTTTTTTTCTGCTACTCAATAAAATAGTGATGTCAAAAATGCTCCAAGATAGCCTAGTTGTATTGGTCATGCCTAGAGTAATAGTACATACATTAAGTGGGTCTCCAGTATTATGTTTTTATAGAAGGGTCTCAAGGACAATCTTGATTCGTCAATTTAAAGCATCAACATGGATTAGAAGTAAGTCCTCTGCTGATGGAGTCTGGGATAGATGCCAAACTGGCCACAAGATGAGTAAGGAAGGTCTGCATAAAGGTTGATCTGTGGATAAACATGTTTCTTACAAGATTCTAACAGGTATCTTTGATTTACAGGATGTCTTCCGGGCCATGCATCTAGAGCTAGACATTGTGCAACTGTACCTTAAGCCACTGCTCATTGGAGAACTTGCCCCAGAAGAGCCCAGCCAAGAAAGAAACAAAAATGTAAGTGAGGTCTCAGGATCCAAGTGTGCAGAAGGATGGGGACAAGACACATTTCTAGTCCAGTTTACCATATCCTGTGAGAAACCAGCTGTCATGCTTGGGGGAGCCCACAGTGCAGTATGGTAGCTTCCCTTATCTGCAGAGGATACATTCGCAGATCCCCAGGGGATGCTTGAAATTGAATAGTACTGATCCCTATACAAGCAATGCAATGAAATGACAGTTATCCTGATTTACCAGGATGACTACTGTGTGACTAACAGGATGGTAGTATATACAGCATGGATACAATGGACAGATAATTTGCGTTCTGGATAAGATGGAGCATGATGCTGGGAGATTTCATCATGCTATTCAAAACAGTGCACAATTTACAAATTGATGAAGTATTTGCTTCTGGCATTTTCGTTTTAATATTTTTGGTTGACAAGGGACTGGGAGTAAGTGAAACTATGGGAAACAAAGGAGGGGACTACTGTAAATAAGTGGATTCTACACATTTCAAGGCAATGTTGTCCTCTTTGATCTTGAGAACTCTTAAACCTCTGTGAGGCAAAGGAATAAAGGAATGAAATTTTTGTCAGTATGCCCAATAGTAATTCCATGTCTTTTTTTTCCCCGGTGCCAAGGATGTTGAACTCAGAGCCTCATGCTTGCATGTTTTGCTGTGCCACTAAGCTGTAACCACAGCCCATTTTTTACTTTTTATTTTGAGACAGGGTCTCCCTAAATTACACGGACTGCTTCTGGTCTTGAACTTGTGATCCTCCTACCTCTGCCTCCCAATTTGCTGTAATTACAAGCATGAGCCACTGTGCATGGCTTTCTAAGCAGCTACTTAATGCCAGGAAACTTACAGATATTTTTATTTCCAAGCCTGCTTGTAATTATGTGTTTGATAACTCTGTCTATGCTGCCTGCAAACTGAGTCCTATGGAAATGGAGACTATGTCTTTTTTGTTTAGTGTCCTTCAGATCTGTGTGCACAGGGTCAGACATGTAGGAACCTCATAAAGAGCCACTGAATGAAATGTGTATAAATATAGCCTCATGACTGTCCTTTTATATTTGGGGAAATTAACATTCATGAAGAATAACTGACTTGCTGAAAATCATACAGTTAGTGTAACAAAGAACTAGCACTCTGAATCACTCCTTTCTGGCCCCCACCTCTTAAGAATTCCCAAAGATGGTAGCCATTCTTTCTTTAACATTTTGGTTATATTAACCCAATAATGCACAGCATCCTATTTATCAAACAGTAATGAACTCATCAATTATTATTTCTCGGAATTTATGTCAGACTTGTGCATATGCACATGGTATCCCATTCTATAAGACTAAAAATTCTCTTGGATGGTTTTGCCTTAGAGCATAAAGGGATGTCAATTAATAGTGAGCAATTCAATTTTGCAATTTATTTTCATAAGAACTTATATCTAAGCTTTGACTTCTTAGAAATAATTTGTACCAAGTGATGGCCCACATACCACAGTGATATGGATAGAGTAAGAATTTTATTCCCTCTTTGAGAAATGAGGAGACAGATTCACATAGGAAGCAGGAGTAGTCTGGGGACCTGGAGGTGGTTATGTGTAGATCTGAGACTAATGCTTAAGCTCACTCCTTATGCCCATGTGCATCCCACACAGCGGTGTGGCAGGCAGCTTACCTCTGCTTAGAAGATCAGGTTCTGAGAGCGGACAGCCTGAACTCATACCTCAACCCTGCTGCTCTCAAACTGTACAGATTCAGGCCAGTTTCCAAATCTCACCATGACCCAGTTTCTCTCTATGTATAGTTGCAACAACAATACCAACCACATTTGAGGTATTGGGAAGATGATTGAAAGAAGTAACATCATTTAAAGAATGGAGAACAGTGTTGGGAACATAATAAATATTCAGTACATTTTACATACTGTCATTATCGTGAACCCTGTGGTGGTAGCAATAATTTGTAAACCTCCAGATTGTTCTCCCATCACTTGAGACAGGTGGCCTTAGGTTAACAAAGCAAAGATGATGTAAAGCTTAATTGTTATTCCTAACACTTTCTGTAAAGAAAAGAAAATCACCCCAATAACTGAGAGCTATAAGATAATCATCATCTAAAAGAATGCTCATCTCTGAGAGTAAATGTCTTCCATAAATTTGCTTTACTACATCTATGTAAATACTCAGGTCACTATATATAAAATACTGGTCAAACTGGGTGTCAGGAGGTGTGGGCGGAAGGATAGCATTAACGCTGACTTGCTGATGATTTCAAGCCAATCACTCTTCTCTATTTTGGTAAGCTTCTATTCCATATAATCGATGTACAGGAAAATACGAGCAATCTAGGAGCAACCTAGAGATGAAAGGTTAATATTAAATAGTTATTAAAATTAGCTGTGTGTGGCCACCAGCATTGCAAGGGTGATGGGAACTTAGGAAATGAGCCTATCCAGATTTCTGGCAGGCAGTGATCCTTTAAATGTTGCATTCATGAATTTTGAAACGAGACTTTTGGCTTCTGGATTTATTTTCAGAGTTCTTTCTTTTATAATTTCCAATTTGTCTCCTTTCTTAGATCTGTACAACCCTGCTATTTTCTGATATCCTGGTCACCTTCTCAATAGCCCTGGTTTGCAATTTGCCAAGTGATATTTTCTCCTAACCCTTGAGCACTCACCAGTGCAATATGGGAAACTTGCAAACCAATGCTAGTATTGTACATGAACACACACTCATGCACATAGACACAGTACACATGTACTGGAACATTTTAACCAGTGAACACACACTAATACCAATGGAAATCTTGTCTCTTTTTTTGCGGGGGGGTCCACTAAGAAGCTTGAAAAAAATTATGCTTACAGCTAATCTAATGAAAGTGAACTACAATTGTTCTCTGTTCACCACCTTGTGTAAAATAGTCCTTTGTACACATTAAACAGCTGATGAATATGAAATTGCTCTGTAAACCATACCAGTAACTACAACACAGATCCATACAGACAACCGAGTACTACAAAATACAAACAGAGCTTAAGCACAACCTAAACTGATAGTAATGGTTTCAAAGGCAACTGCTAGACTCGTATATCTCTCAACTGACCTTCCCTCCACCATCTTCCTCCTCCCCACAAAACTACTTTTAACTGAGCTCCCTAACAGTTGGAAAAGAATTTACAAGTAACTACTCATTCTTCTCCTCTCTAGAAAAAAAAAAGATTATATTCTAAGATTTTATGCTTTTTAATTTGAATTCTGGACAATTAAATTTATTCATATTAATAAACTATTAATATAATAATTTTATTACCAAATTAATAAAATAAATTACTACTTGTGTTCATTTATACTCTTTTTCCCCCAAAGAAACTAATTCTTTCCTTGGATATTTATTCCACAGCCACAACTGGTAAAAGATTTCCGAGAGTTGCGCAGGACATTAGAGGCTATGAACATGTTCGATGCCAACCTGTGGTTCTTCTTCCTCCACTTTGCCCAGATCTTGGTTTTGGAAGTCCTAGCATGGCTGATACTATGCCATTTTGGCAGTTGCTGGGCTGCTACAATATTAACTACCTTTCTTCTCACAGTGTCTCAGGTAAGCAGGTATCCTAAGCCCAGGCAGTAGCCTCGGGGAGAGGCTAGGAGCTTTTCCTTCCCTCTTTAGATTGGCATCAGCAGCTGCCTGACCTTTCTTGGCAAGCTTCTACAAGTTACTAATCTTCTCTGGGTACCCGTTTTTCTCATATACACAATAAGGATAATAATGAATATGGAATCATCCTAAAAAGGACTAAACAAGCTAGTGTGTAAACTACCTAGCATAGTGTCTGGCATATGGTAAGGTTTAATTAACAACAGTTGCTATCTACTGGTAAAGAGTTTTATCCCCACAATTTCAGTAACTAAAATTCTGTCCTGGACATATAACATTCATGTTTATCTTTCACTTATTAGCTTTTTTTTACTACTAACCAGCATTTATCAATCTATAAGACCATACGTTTTTCAAAGGCAAAGAGTACACTTTATTATATGAGAATAAAAACCAGAGATTCTGCATAAATGACAAAAAGCAACTGGGCTTAGCAGGGCATTTGATAAATCCTTGTTCAATAAAGTATGACTCTCTGGATGTGGCCTCCTATAAGCACAAAACTGTGTTGTGGATATGAAGGGAAATTTATATGCTCCCTGCCCTGAAAAACAAGTTCTCCAGGAAGGAAGAAGTTGCACTACATCCTGCAAGGCAGAATGGGACAAATGCCAACAGGAAGAACCAGCACGTGGTGTTCGAGAAGGAAAGGGTATTTAATCCTTATTAGAATAATTTCAAAAGGTTTTGTGGAGGATTAACAGTAGCATGTTTCCAAATCCCCTAATTTTTTTCATCAAGTTTTTTTTTTCTTGAAAAGCCTATTTGATTTATTGTTTGGAAAGAAGAAGGAGAACAAATATTCGTTTGGTGTAAATTGCACAACAGCCTCCTGAGTCAAGTACTATTACTCCCAAATATTAGATAAATAACTGAGTAACTTGCACGGATACATGCAGCTCAGAGGTGTCTGACTCCAAAGTCCGTGGTCTTTCCAGGTCACCCTGGAAGACATTGACAGTAGCAAAGAGGGCATTCCAGGATTAGAGAACCACCTGAGCAAAGCAGGAAGAGGGGAAAGTTAAAAAGAAGATGATGTGTGTATAAATAGAAAGGAAACTTGGATTGAGGTCAGGTGAGATCTCCCACTGTTCTTCTCAGACAGACCGACAAGTCCACTTATGGGCTTGTTGATTTCTTCTCAACTTCTCCACTTTTCTAATAATTTGTCTCTCCTAGGCTCAGAGTTCATTTCTGCAGCATGACATAGGACACCTTTCTATGTTTAAGAAGTCCAAGTGGAACCACCTGATGCACAAATTGGTGATGTGTCATCTCAAGGTACAGGATATCAGAACATGTGATGGGCGTTCTTGAGAGTCATTGTCTAAGGCAGGGGTTTCTATGCCTAATTGTGCACTCATATCAGTGAAAAATATTTACAATGCCCCATAAGTAAATGTAAATGCACCCATAATGTAGATTATGCATATTAATATGTAAAATAACAAAGTATTTGATAAGTTGCAAGTTCAAATTTTTGTGAGGAAAATGTTTATTTTTATCTAAGAAGCTCTTATGTTTTTCATTAAACTTGACAGACTGTTTGGTCTAATCCTTGGTGTCACACTGTTCCAAAGAATCCCCTCACAGAACACTAATGCATGTAAAAATGAAGATGTGCACTATAAAATCATGAATAAGAATGTTCTTAGAAGGGCTATGAATATTTTTTGCTGGGAATTAGGTGAACTCAGCAGACTTGATTAATATAGAAGGGTGGGGCTGAGGAAATAAAGGAAAAGATGCAGGAGAACAGATTAAAGTGAAAAGAAAGAGAAAGAACAGTTAGGGAAGCCCCCACTAGCTCTGCTCAACAGGAGGGTTGCAGTACCCAAAGTTCTAGAAAAAGCAAGTGTTGTTGATGGCAGCTGGTCTTATCCTCCCTAACACAGACTCCAAGAAGCAGAAACTACTGTCCTACGCAGCACCCACAAATGTCTCTGGCACATCATAGGCCTTCAGTAAGCATTTGTTGAATAAATGATTGGATGAACCAATACTAATGAACCAGGTAACAGTATGGCACTGTTAAACATGGCTTTTAGCCTCAGCTCTAACAATGCTCATGTGTCACCTGGAGCAAATCATATATATCTCTGCCCTTCAGGGTTCCTCACTGTAATATTAGGAATTAAGCTCTATATGTGTTTTTCTGTAATTTTCTAGCATTTGTTGACTAAGTGCTCTGGGCCAGAAAGGGAGTAAATGCTTCTGAGTCTTCTACTAAACTAAACCCTTGCATTCAAGCCCAGTCCCCTTAGGAAAGGTCTGTGGGCACTGATCCAGAGCCTATTTGTCCTTCCTTAACATGATGGTTCTTTTTATTATTTTAAAAGGCTATTTATCTAGTTTCCCAACCTGTAGCAGCTTGGAAGTAGTCAACTAATAGGAGGGTGAAGAGAATGGTAGAGCCCGGGAGCAATAACCATGGGCAGCAGGGGATAAAGGAGGGCAGCTGGATTTCACATTAGGTGAGAGTCTGCCAAGTGACTGATCCAGAACTATTCCCTTCAGGCCATTGTCTCATGTAATTTTCATGAGAGAGGAATTAGAAAACTTTTAGTTTTCAGTTGAGATGGCTCTTCAAAGGAGTTAACTATTTAAGCCATTGTCTTTAACCTCGTAAGTAGAAAAATCCATAGCACATTATTAAATTTTGTAGGCTCCAGAACAATGCTTCTCAATTCTGCCTATCGTTTGGAGGCATCTGGAATACTTTTCTTTAAAATTTCTCTTGATTGGGCCCCATTACAGATGTTTTTGAGTGCTCCTTAGGTGATTATAACCTAAAGCCAGGACTAAGAACTGTTGATCCAACAACAAAGCTGTCTACCATGGGAGCTCAGCCACTGATTAGCTGGGTCACTTTGAACAAGTTACTTAATGTGTTTGAGCTTCAGTTTCTTCACCTATAAAATTGTTGTTGTTAGGTGTCATTGAGTCAGTGTCCAACTCATAGCAACCCTACATACAACAGGCAAAACATTATTGTCAGTGTTTCTCTGCTGTTCAAAGGGTTTTCAATGGCAGATTGATTTTTGGGAGTGGGTTGCCAGGTCCGTCTCCCAAGCCTACAGCACCTGTTGTTCCCAGGCAGCCTTCTATCCAAGTACTAACCAGGCCCGACCCTGCTTAGCTTCCCAGATCTGATGGGATTGGATGCCACAGGGCTACGGCTTCAGGCACACCTATAAAATAAGGATAGATAAATGGTGGTTGCAATGTCTAGAGATAGTTTTAGAATTATATACAATATTGGTGTCATATGTAACATTGCCCCTGGAAATACTTACCATTCTAACCATTTTGCGGAACAGATTCATGTTAGCTGCTGCTTTTCATAATCAAAATGAGGATCCAGAATCAGTAAGAAAAATATTTAATCATGATAGTCCTAAAAAGATAGGGAAGTAGATCATAAGTCACAGCATCATTAACTTGCAAGGAATCACTTGCTCTTTACCATCTCTCCCTCTGAACAGGCTGAGGCAGTAGGTTAAATAACACCAGAGTAGAATTTTGGATTCATGTGAGAGAGGTATCTGTCCCTCCAAATGGTTAGAATGAATAGTGAAGTGTTGTTTTGTGTGACAAGTCTCATTTAATTAGAAAATTCCTGTAGGCATACTATTCCACCCTCTGGGGTTTAGCTCAGTGGGTAGAGTGCTGCTCTGCACTTTCTAAAGACTCAGGTTTGATCCCCAGCACAGCAAAAACAAGAGGACATGGTAATCCACCCCTGAAGCAATCCAGAAACAAATCAACCATTGAAAACTCTGTGAGGATCGCTCTGAGTTGGACCTGACTCAAGGGCACCTAACAACAACATCAACATATGCCAGTGTTAGAAACATGAGGTATTTCTGAATTCAATCAGAAATACTTTCCCAGAATAAAAGCAGAGGCATTTTCTTATATCATTGTGAGATTCAGGTAGCAGACCTGCCTACTTCTCCTCCCCTATGTTGATGAAAGAGGAAAGGAGAAACTCACCTGCCCTAGAGGTAATTGGCAGTTAATTTGGTGGCTGCTGGTATGTGGAAATATTTTCAGTCAGCCCCACCCTTGCTAGCACTTTTAAAAATCAAGGCTTTCCTCTAGTCCAGATTTGTACAGGCTCTTTCTGTATTGTCTCCAGAAACAATCTTGCACTAATTGGAATGAATATAGCCTTGATGATTCATGAACAGAACAAGAAAATAGGAAATAGCTATAAAAGCAAACCAAGTATACTATGCCTTTTTGCAGGCAAAGCCAGTGAGTGATTCACAAATGTAATGAAGATAGGCTTCAACTATGTGCAAAAGAGAAAATTGTCTGTGTGGAGGAAAGGTGTGTGGGAAGGAACTAACAAAGAAACTTATAAGCAACAACATCCCTGCCTTTTCCATGTATCACAATTTTAACGTTTAGATTTCAAAAACTGACTTAACATTAGCTCCTCCTCTCCACCGCATAAAAGGCACAGATATTGAGATTGTTTGGCATTCTCAGTTACTAGCTGTGCAAAAATATGCATATTCTGGTCTTTATAATGCACACACAATAAGAGAGTCCATCTGGAAATAAACCATGAAATGACTACATACGTTTTAGACTTCGATGCTATACCGGTTAAACATATCTAATCTGAAAATCCAAAGTGCTCCAAAAACCAAAATTCTTGAGTACCAACAAGACACCACAAGTAGAAAATTCTACACCATGAAAATTTGTCTCATATAAAAATTATTTAAAATAATGCATAAAATTACCTTCAGGCTCATGTGCATAAAGTGTATATGAAACAGAATGAATTTCACATTTGCACTTTGGTCTTGACTCTAAGATACTTCATTAAATACGTACAACTATTCCAAAACCTTTTGCTTTAGCTGCTTGACTTTCAAGGGCAAGGTCCAGTGTCTCTTTTGACATGTAATTTGGTCTTTTCTCTTTTCCTTGTCTTTTTAAGAACTTTTTGCTTCCTTCTTGAATGATATCTTTTATGTCATGCCACAAGATTTTAGAAGGCAGCTCAAGAAGACAAAAACAAATATTGTAATGACATGTGCAAGGAGCTGGAGGCAGAAAACCAAAAGGGAAGAACACACTCTGTGTTTCTCAAGCTTAAGGAAGTGAAGAAAAAATTCAAGCCTCGAGTGGCAGTAGTGAAAGATTCTACAGGGAAAATATTAAATGATGCAGGAAACATCAAAAGAAGATGGGAAGAATACACAGAGTCATTATACAAGAAAGAA